>JAFMOD010000296.1:371028-399173 GCA_019802435.1 Corydoras maculifer | reverse complement strand
AATGAATATAAGGCCTGAAGTTAACCCTCTTTTACAAAGGAACTAGCTCACTTCTACCTCACTCTAAAATTAGTTAACCCTCCAGATCACCAATGCACATTGAATAAAAAAAAGATAGTAGGTAGGCAGAATTGGTGGTTAAACGTTGAAATCTGATAATCAAAAAATTGTACTGATGATCCTTTGATGCTAAAATTCATCTTTTTTCTTCCTAATTTACTGACTTTTATGTGTGTTGAAAATTTGCATGTTCTATCTGTGTCGGTTTGGGGTTCTGTTTTCTCCCACAGAGCAAAAAAAAAAACTCTACAAACTTATCCCTGTGACAGCATTGCAAAAACTCAGCTGTTAAAAAATAAATGCACTTGAACCATGTTATATCACACTGCATGCTGCGAGTAAATATGCTTAACTTAAACTGTTTTATATTGTTTAGTTAAAGGTTTTGTTTTATTATGTTTTATTTGAATCCCTAGTATCTGAAGAAACACAGACCAAATATCTTAATACAAAAATTACAACATAAGAGAATACCTCTTTCAACTGGGTCGTAGAAGTAGCCACGTTCTCTTAGATTGGAAAAGACTGCGGGAAGTAGGTCAGCCAGATAATGCTGACTGAATGTTCTTGCAGCTATTTTTTCAGCTACCTCTTTCTGCTTCTGTAAGGCTGCCCTTTGCTGTTTCATCCGGCGACACTATTTTGTAGATAATAAAATAAATCATGCAGCAGTTAAGTCATGGAACTTTTTGCATGGATGTTACATTAAATGTTACAAATTTGACCATTGTTCCCGAGTAATACATTTAAGAACTAGGGTTTGCAGCACATAAGGACAAACAGTCTACAAACAGGTAACATCTAACAATGATTGCATAATAAATTATATTTATGTACATGTACTGCTCTGTTTAAATTAATCCACCTGTCAATAACTATTTCATGGCTTTAAAAACATTATGCAAATCTGTTGAACATCATCTGATAAACGTGTGCGCCCTTTATTAACATCTCATGCCGCAGGGGGAACAGATCACTAGTTGCATGAACTCCAGAACATGGCAGATGCATCGGCATCAGCATGTGTCTTAATTAATTTAAAACAATGCAAAAATAAAGCCTGTTACTGAGTCTGTGCAATTCGAGTCCTTATTTGTACCTACCGTTTTACACTTGTGTAGAAAAACATAAAAGAAAGCACAGACAATAACCTCATAAAAATTGCAATACTGTTTGGGAAAGGTTCGCCTCTCAGTGCTAGGGATTCCCGGTTCGAATCCCCATCTGGGTTGAATTTCCATGTTCTCCCCATGTCTGTGTGGGTTTCCTCCGGGTTTTCCGGTTTCCTCCCACAGTCCAAAAACATGGATCAAGTTAATTAAGTTTTCCAAAATTGCCCCATATAGAGTGTGTTTGAGTGAGTGAGTGTGTGCTCAGCGATAAATTGGCGCCCTGTCCTAGATCTATCTGCCCAGCGCCCGAGACGTTCTCCCCTGGATGGGCATGGGGAACCCCACCGCAACCCTAATAGAGGATAAAGCGGGAGATAATGAATGAATGAATGTTTGGGAAAGTAACAGGATTTAATCCTGAATATAAGTACACAAAATCCTTCCTTAAAAGAAGTTCTATTTGTTCTATTAAAAAGTCATTTCTATTTAATTCGAAGCTGAAAGTCGAGTCATATTTAATAAGTAATAAATAGCTGAAAATATCCACTCATCAAAAGTACACTTCAGTCAGATTCTGTGAATATGCTGACGTAACTAAGCCTGCTAGAAGGCTCTGGTGCCATAAACTCAAAATCTGATTGGTTAATCCATACTTAATTCATCCTACCGAGCCTGCAAAATTCAATTATGAACGCTGTGGGCAAATGATATAACTCAGGCAACCAATGATGCTTTAATGTGATTGGTTAAATGCTTTAATAAGAAAATACACATCTGGAAGCGACGCAACTGGGGGAAACGCTATAAGGATCGGCCATTTGGAATCATTTAATTAGTATTCATGGACAAATGCCATGCCATCACAGTACAATACACTCCTGATTCCTCCACTTACCTGCAAAGGATTACTCTTCTCTATGCATGACTTGCTCATCTTTGCTTGTTATTTTGTATTTGTATGTTTGTGTGTTCTCAAAGTCACTCACATACTCCAGCACATTAATACATCTCTTAAACTTTGACCTAGTTCCCAGATTCGTCATTCATTTATTCAAAAATGCCCTGCTTTCTGTTCAGCTTGTGGGGGTAATATTACCAAATTTTCCCTGTGGTAAACTGCAGTGTTTATAACAATAACTTCTGCTTATAATAAAAAAAAATTCTGGTTATCTACACTGTTAAAAAATTACACATTTATTTGATTGAGGGACATAACCTTCTTTACCCTAATACATGTCATAATGTTTTATAAATTATTAGAAAAAAATAATCAAATATGCTATTAAAATTACCTTCTCTTCGCGGTGGTGTCTTTCCTGCTCTTCCAGTCGCTGAACCTCCACAAGTTCTGCATTTCGCAGCTCCAGGAAGGCTCGCTGCTGAGCCCTCAGATTGGCAATCTCCTCCTCCTCTAGCACTTCTACCAAAGCCTGCTCCATGCTCTTTCCCACCAACACCTCTAACATAAGCTGCACCTCTGTGTCAAAATGAAAGAGCTAGAAAAAAAAGAAGAGAAAGGTTGAAGTTATTACACTTGAAAGATCAAATGCCAGATTTTAACTCTTTAGATACAGATACAAGAATACAAGAATTAGTTTTACAATCAGTTAATGGGAGAATTGTTCTAATACAGTACATCAAAATTGTAACGTTTTTGCTCAGAAGTTTGGTGCAAAATACTACAATCAATTTTTCAATATTTACAATCAAATGTACTGTATTATATGGTGGTGATGTGACAAGTTTGTTTTACTCTTTTTTTTATTTAACCAGACACAACTGTGCTGCTGGAATGTCACCTCACTAGTCTTATGAATCTAATCTATTACTTACAGATGTTGCAGTAATAAACATGCATACACTAAACTGAAAACTAAAAACTTGTCATACCTCTCCCTCTTCTATCTGGATTGCTACGTCTTTTCCAGTTTTAGCTGGAATAAAGAGAGGTGTGGCTGGATTGTCCATGATTGCTTCGGTTTGACACTCTGTGGTGATTTCCTGAATTTGATAACTCAGCTCCTCCAAATATAACTCTAGAAAAAAAATTTGATTTGGCCAAATACGTGTTGAAAAATAGATTAACAAAATCTCTAAGACTGTGTCCAATATTAAATGTTTTTTACTGACTTTTGGGTGGAAAAACGTACATTTACATTTATATTTAGTCATTTAGCAGATGCTTTCATTTTTAAATGAGAGAACAACACGTCATTCATTAACAAAAGCAAGCCTACTAAAACAGTAAATGTTGCTACCTGTTTGCACATCTGCGTGTTGTCTCCCTTCAACAGCAGCTGGGGTTCTTGGGCGAAACTGTTCATTTGCAAATTTTTTCGCTAAAGCTCTTCTTTTGGTCTCTTGCTGTTGTAGGATCTCAGCTGGACTGGGCTGAGGAATCTGTTTGACAAATATTGAACAAAGATTTAAATGATACAGGACAAGTAATATTTTGCTAATATACTGCTTGTTTAAAAAATACACAACAGATTAACATTAACATCACTTGCTTAAGTCTTTACAGCTGTTAATTTGCCTATATAAGCATTTGCCTAATTTAATTTAGGTAATACTCACAACTGGAAGAATATGTTGTGCATAAGTATTTCCCCTGACGACTCGCCGATCATACATTATGTTACCATAGGACATTTGGTCGTCATTTCTGCAAAACATGAAACAGTTGGATGATTTTTTGGGATAATAAGATAAAACATTTTTATTCCCCATCGAAAGATTTACAATAATACTACTAAGACTAATAATAATAATGACAGCAACAACAAGTATAATAGTAATATTAATAATAATTATAATAATATAGGGGCAGCTTAGGGGTTAGCATGTTCGCCTCTCAGCCGCTGGGCACTCCAGGTTTGAATATGGGTGGGGTATCCATGTTCTGCCTGTGTCCACGTGGGCTTCCTCCGGGTTCTCTGGTTTTCTCCCACAGTCCAAAAACATTGATTCAAGGGTAATTGAATGCTCTAAATTATATAGGGTGAATGACTGTGCTTAGTAATAGTTTGGCGCCCAGTCATGGGTGTATCGGCCCAGCTCCCAAAACACTCTATCCTGGAAGAGCTTGGGGAACCCCGCCTCCGCGACCTTAGTAGAGGATTGATCCGAAGACACTAAGTAAATTATAGTAATATAGCTGAAAAGAACAATAAAGACCAGCTGATCTGCCAGTTAAGATAAACCGTGTAAGAGTCTCAACTTACTGCAATAGTATTGGGTCTCGGTATTTGAGGCGACTTGGGATGGGGCGTGGGCGGCTAGAAAATGTGAAGCTTCCATTGTGAGCCTCACTTTGAGGCTGAAACAAAAAAGTCATTCTGTTTAGTATGATAATGTATGATTTATGTTAATAAATTATTAGAAATAACCACACGTTAAACAGGAAAACATAACAGGAACACTGTTAGTGCTGTTGTCTGTTGCCATAGTAATTATAATGATGTTCCATTCTTTCAGGCAAAAAATTCTAACCACGCCCCTTCACTGTTAGGCTAGTAATGCCAAACTTTTTTTTGTTATTGCAGTACTTTGTTAGTCTAACAAATATAATCCTCATATGTCATTAATTATGGCATTGATATACTTTTTTCCACCTCTTTTGACTGGAAAAGAAGTGGCAAATGAAAACTTTTAAACCAGTATAAACAAATGTAAAAGTTTTTCAGGAGTCTGTAATGTCTACATAACAAAATAATCAAAAGAGAAGGTGCATTCCGCAGTCAATAATCCATCCATCCATTATCTTCCGCTTTATGCTCTATTAGGGTCGCGGGGGGGGGGTTCCCCATGCTCCAGGGGAGAACGTCTCGGGCGCCAGGACAGAGCTCCAATCTATCGCTGGGCACACACTCACTCACACAGACACGTACACACTCTATATGGGGCAATTTGGAGAATTCAATTGACTTGATCCATGTTTTTGGACTGTGGGAGGAAACCAATGCAGACACGGGGAGAACATGGAAACTCCACTCAGATTGGGATTCGAACCAGGAATCCCTAGCGCTGAGAGGCGAACGTGCTAACCACTAAGCCACCGTGCCGCCCGCAGTCAATAATATATACTGTAATTTGCATTATATTAATTAAAGTGAGTGATGAATAATTTTAATAACAATTTAATTGATTTTACCATCTTGCATAAATCCATTCCTTAATTTATTAATCCATCCATTATCTTCCGCTTTATCCTATATTAGGGTCGCAGGGGGAGGGGGGTTCTGTATGCCCATCCATGAAAGAATTTTTTTGGGCAGACACACCCAGGACAGGGCGCCAATCCATCGCTGGGCACACACTCACTCACACATACACACTCACACATACACACTGGATTGCCATATGGGGCAATCTGGAGAACTCATTAGACTTGATCCATGTTTTTGGACTGTGGGAGGAAACCGGAGAACCCGGAGGAAACCCACGCAGACACGGGGAGAACATGGAAACTCCACCCAGATGGGGATTCGAATCGGGAATCCCTAGTGCTGAGAGGTGAACGTGCTAACCACTAAGCCACCGTGCCGCCTAATTTATTAATTTATTAATTTGTTATCTTCCGTTTAATTGTCTACTAGGGTCGCAGGGGGAGGGGGGTTCTGCATGCCCATCCAGGAAAGAATTTTTTTGGGCAGACACACCCAGGACAGGGCGCCAATCCATCGCTGGGCACACACTCACTCACACATACACACTCACACATACACACTGGATTGCCATATGGGGCAATCTGGAGAACTCATTAGACTTGATCCATGCTTTTGGACTGTGGGAGGAACCCGGAGAACCCGGAGGAAACCCACGCAGACACAGGGAGAACATGGAAACTCCACCCAGATGGGGATTCGAATCGGGAATCCCTAGTGCTGAGAGGTGAACGTGCTAACCACTAAGCCACCGTGCCGCCTAATTTATTAATTTATTAATTTGTTATCTTCTGTTTAATCGTCTACTAGGGTCGCAGGGGGAGGGGGGTTCTGCATGCCCATCCAGGAAAGAATTTTTTCGGGCGCTGGGCAGATACACCCAGCACAGGGCACCAATCTATCACTGGGCATACTCACTCACACAGACACACTCTATATGGGGCAATTTAGACCATTCAATTTACCTTGTGGACACAGGGAGAACATGGAAACTCCACCCAGAACCTGGAATCCCCAGTGCTGAGAGACAAACGTGCTAACCACTAAGCCACCGTGTTGCCCCATAAATCTATTATTAAAAATATTTTATAAACAATTCTTAATTTTGTTAGCTGCGCACATAAAAAGTTCAATATTCATTCATTCATCTACCTGTCTGTCTGTCTGTCTATCTATCTACTTACCATATCGATGCAATTTCTAGTTCTATTATTTCTGTCAAAATTGTAATCTCTGGATTTGTAGTACTTCAAAGTGAATCTGTATTGCAAGTGGAAATACAAAGTAAATACACAGTAAATGTAGAAACAAAGTACAAAGTACAGGCAGATTATTTTTACATTTTAAGTTTTTTTTTTTTTTACAAATAAGTAAGTAAATTTAGACAGATAATTAATCAATTTCTTCATTTTGTTTACTCACACAGACTAATATATCCAACTACTTTTTTTAATACCTTACTTCATTTTTATTTTAAATATTCTGGTTTAGGCAGCATGGTGGCTTAGTGGTTAGCACGTTCGCCTCTCAGCGCTAGGGATTCCCGGTTCGAATCCCCATCTGGGTGGAGTTTCCATGTTCTCCCCGTGTCTGCGTGGGTTTCCTCCGGGTTCTCCGGTTTCCTCCCACAGTCCAAAAACATGGATTAAGTCAATTGAATTCTCCAAATTGCCCCATATGGAGTGTGTTTGTGTGAGTGAGTGTGTGCCCAGCGATGGATTGGCGCCCTGTCCTGGGTCTATCTGCCCAGCGCCCGAGACGTTCTCCCCTGGATGGGCATGAGGAACCCCACCGCGACCCTAATAGAGGATAAAGCGGGAGATAATGAATGAATGAATATTCTGGTTTATGAATTAAATATGTTGTTACCAACACCGGGCTGGTAGGAAAACTGAAGCGGGTCCATCAAACTCACCAGTAGGCGGAGATGAAAAAGCACCAGCCTCTCCTGTGTCTTCATTAGATGAGACATCAGTGCCACCAGCCTGAAGCTGTTTAAGTCCTTCAGATGTCGAGTACCACAAATGAGGTTTTCCACAGCTGTGGAACGCGTCCCAGCTTAAGGTTCATGTTAAACATGTATTAAACGATTTCACTGAGCTGGTCGGTGCAGCACCTCAGAAGCCTGGAGCTGATACCATCAGGACCTGCAGCCTTTCTTGGTTTCATCTTCCTGAGCTCATTTCTCACCTGGATTGTTGAAAGGGTCAAGTTGGAGCATGGGGGTGGAGAGTGATCAGATGTT
This sequence comes from Corydoras maculifer, assembly GCA_019802435.1. Classification (NCBI taxonomy): domain Eukaryota; kingdom Metazoa; phylum Chordata; class Actinopteri; order Siluriformes; family Callichthyidae; genus Corydoras; species Corydoras maculifer. The sequence goes on along the minus strand of JAFMOD010000296.1, from coordinate 391,590 downwards.
CCAGGTGTTTGTATGCTGTTTCTGGGAGCAGTGGGTGACAGCAGGTTCTCTGTGTATGAGGGTTTTATACACAGGTTGGAGATGAACCATGTTGTGATCTGACTTGCCCAGGGGCAGAAGGGGTGCAGAGTTATATGCATCCTTGGTGTTGGCATAAAACAAGTCCTGTATCTCTGGTGGGACAGATAACATACTGTGTGAAGGTGGGCAGAGTAGAAGACCGAGAAGTTTGGTTAAAATCCCCAGAGATCAGAAGAAGAGCTTGTGGATGTTTGAACTGTAGTCTTCTCACCGTCGAGTGGATGACGTCACAGGCAGCCGCAGCGCCAGCAGAGGGAGGCACATACACATCTCTTTTTCTCTTGCCGCTCTCTGTTGTTCTGTCCTGTCTCTATTCTGCATGGAACACTGTCTGGGGGCACAAGGGGCCCACTTTGCAGTATTTAGTGGACTGGGAGGGATTTGGCCCAGAGGAATGTAGTTGGGTCGTGACTGGAGACATCTTAGATCCTCAGCTCATCTGGGATTCCACTCATCACACACCTCATCCTAGGGGTCAACCCCCTTGTCAGGGTAAGTATCACACAATGGCTTTGAGTTCTTTATCAGGGCAGGGGGTACTGTTACACCCACAACTTCTCGCAGAGCTGGTTCACCGGAGTTGTAATAAAGTGATTGATTTTAATGAGAGCATTTCTCATGTAAGTCACTTTGAGTGTAGCACTTGTTACATTGTTTTGATTTGTGTTTGCATGTCTCTACCCATGTTACTCTACCATTTCTTCGTGTCCAAGCTCTTTTATGAGAAATCTGCTTTACTTTCATTAAAAAATATATAGCTTTTTTTGTTACATCATTGTTTGTTACTTTACTTTATTCAATTATAAACACCTGTTCCTCCTGTTGTTAAGGTCCTAGGACCGAGCGAAGCGGATTCGCTACTCGGAGAGACGGGTACTGGAGACAGAGATACAAACAGTGGCAGGTTTATTGAAACACAGGGATGCAGTACACGGGACGAAGAAACACACAGGGCGGTGGATGATGACGTCACGGTGGGTCGGGTTCCAATTCGAGGAGACAGTGTGAAGGGTACTTGACGGGGCGAAGGCGACAGGAGCGACAAGGCGCAGGGCACAAGGCGAGGCAAAACAAGGCAGGAACGGGAGCTCGTAGTGTCGGGGCTTAGCATAGGCGTGGCACGAGACAAACTAGCGGTGAGAGACAGGTAGTGCAGGGTATAAATAGGCAAACGTGATGGAAACCAGGTGCTCGTGATTTCAGGGGTGTGAACACATAACCCAACCCACACCACGTGACCAAAACAACAGTGACACCTGTACAGTTTTTTTTTTAAGTTTGAGGTGATATTTACTTTGTTATTACTAATACAATAAATGACAGCATGTATATTTGTGTATTGTGTATTGCACCTTCTTTTTAAATTAAATGAATAAATGTAAATTACAACTCATAATATTTGAAAACCTTTACCCAATGTTTGTTTATACTGTGTTAAAACCTTCCAGTTGTCAATTTTACTGGTATTAAAGTATTGTATACCAATGCCATAATAAATGAAAAATGAGTATGTCACAGGGTCAAAGGGAATGAGGACTGGAAACAGGAGTTCGCACCACACGAGCTGAATTTTTTGGCGACACGAACAAGCCTACATACACACATACCGGGCTTTTACAGTACATGTGTTTAATTTTACAGTACATACGTGCCGTGTCCACCATCTCATTAGTCCTTTTACGTGTTGATAGAGAACACTCGCTCCATACCCGCTTATAAAAGGCACACGGTCATCAGCCACATCAGGTGCACTAATTAAACTCCTAGATCAGCGTGTCAGCTCCACCTCTTCTCCCGAATGTAACACAGTCACACTTTCCCCACAGCCGATTCTAGATGCCCTTGCATACATGTTTGGGGAGGGTGCAAGCTGCCATGGAGAGGGAGAGAGTTCAATGTCCTCCTGCCTCCCTGCTCATGACATCGACTTAATCTGGCAACAAGCTCCTGACGTCATCTCTTCAGCGTAGGGCCACGTGTGTAGGCTCTTCCGTCCTCCCATGCCTATGGCCACGCAAAAGTGGCGGGTCCTCAGCACTTCAGTAGCAGATGCCTCCCTGTTTCACACGATGAGCGACGCACCCTGGTGTCTTTCACTCAACCACAGTCGCTGTAAGCTCTGCTTGCCCCATCCAGTCAGCTTCACGCTCCTCGAACATCGAAAGACTAGTTCAGGGCGTGCACCCCCGCTGGAGAACATGCCCATGGAGCTAGCAGGGGACATTCATGCCACGTGCGCCCTCATCCACTCCTGGGTTTTGTCACCAGTGTCATGGGGTGGAAGTGAATGAGGACTGAAGACGTGCATGTAGACTTGCCATGTCCACCATCCCACTAGACCTGTTGCATGTTGATAAAGAACTCTCTTTCCCCACGGCATGTGCCATGCCTGCTTATAAAGGTACACGGTCATCAGACTGAACTGCGTCAGGTGCATTATTTAAACTCCCTGATCAGCTCCCCCTCTTCTACCCAAAGAAGTATTGTCACAGGGTACCGTTCAGACTAACAAAGTTTTGTATTAGCCAAAAAAAAAACTGTTTTGACTGACTAAATAGTGAAGGAGCGTGGTTAGAACGCTTTGCCTGAAGGAATAGAACATGTGCCAATTTATTGTTACCATAGCAACAGTGCTCCTCTCGCATTTTCCTGTTTAACGTGTTCTTATTGCTAATTATTTTTAACATATAATATACAATATCATACTGAGAAAAATGTCTTATGTGTTTAAACATCAAGAAGAGGCTGAGAATAAAAGCAACACATTTTGTAGTCCCCCACGTCCTGTCCCAAATCGCCTCAAATACCGAGACCCTACACTAATGCAGTTGAGACTCTTACATATGATTAATGTTATTATTATTGTTGTTGTTGCTGTTTATTATTATTATTTTTATTATTATATTACTGTAAATCAGCGGCACGGTGGCTTAGTGGTTAGCACGTTCGCCTCACGCGCTATCTGGGTGGAGTTTCCATGTTCTCTCCGTGTCTGCGTGGGTTTCCTCCGGGTTCTCCGGTTTCCTCCCACAGTCCAAAAACATGGATCAAGTTAATTGAAATCTCAAAATTGCCCCATATAGAGTGTGTCTGTGTGAGTGAGTGTGTGCCCAGCGATGGATTGGCGCCCTGTCCTGGGTCTACCTGCCCAGCGCCCGAGACGTTCTCCCCTGGATGGGCATGGGGAATCCCACCGCGACCCTGATAGAGGATAAGCGGGAGATAATGAATGAATGAATGAATGAATGAATATTACTGTAAATCTTCTTCATTCTGGTGAATGAAAATGATTTATCTTATTATTATCCATAAATATCAACCAACTTTTTTATGTGATGCAGAAATGAAGACCAAACATCCTATGGTAACAATGTATGATCGGCAAGTCGTTAGAGGAAATACTTATGCACAGCACATTCTTCCATTTGTGAGTATTAACTCTAAATGAAATTAGGCAAATGGTCATATAGGCAAATATAAATATCTGCAAAGCCACAAACAAGTGATGATAATGTTAATCTGTTGTATATTTTTTAAACAAGCAGTAGATTTACCAAAATATGACTTTGATATCAATTTTATTCGTTGTTTAATGTCCTGTCTCATTTGTATCTTTGATCAATATTTGTTAAACAGATTTCTCAGCCTGGTCCAGCTGAGATCCTACAACAGCAAGAGACCAGAAATAGGACTTTTGGGAAAAAGTTTGCAAATGAACAGTTTTGCCCAAGAACCCCAGCAGCAGTTGATGGGAGACAACATGTAGATGTGAAAACAGGTATCTCAGCATATACTATTTTAGAAAGCTTGCTTTTGTTTTTTTTTTGTTTTTTTACTTTTAAACAGAATTCCTTTGCTTAATCATAAATATAAAAGTAATAGGACCTTAGAAATATAAATATATGGTTGATTTATGTTTTGGTTTAAAAATTTTCAGTCTTTCAGTCATTTTCAGACAACTGTATAAAAATGGAATTAGACCACCATCAGTCATCTTTCAGCTGTGTGAAGAATGGTAATTTATGACATTTGATTACGTTCTTTTGGCTTATGTCGACCTAATCAGTACCGATCTCTGTCCTGGTCCTTGTCACGTTAGCCTACCTCGACCAAAGTGGCAAAGGTAGCGCAAAGCCGAAGCCGAACGCGCTGAAGGGAGCCAGGCACAAAAGGTAGCAGAGAAACGGTAGATTTATTTAAAGGTGTCGGAACACCCAAAACACAAGAGGTACATAAATGGCGAGTAGACATCAAAACTAATTCAAATTCAGTCAAATCACCAACATGCACGGAGGAGGGGGAACACGGAAACTAAATACTCAAAACCCCCAACCACGTGCACAAAACCAACCAATGAATGAACAGAGTTAATGAACTAAAATACCAAACGTGAACACAAAGCTAATTAACTAAAAAAAGGCACCTGTTACCGTACCCCTGCCCCTACGATCGCGGAATAGGGGGATGCGACCAAGAAAAGAAATAAAACAGGCGGGGCCTTCCTCGGACCAGTCTGGTGGCCTGGCCCAATGAATATACTTTGGTCACAATGTGGCAGATGCCCTCTGGCAGCGTGACGAGGCGGACGCCCTCTGCGGACGAGGCGTGGATGACACCCTCCCGCGGCGTGATCCGGTGGACGCCCTCTGTGGACGAGGCGTGGAGGACGCCTTCTGGCTGCGTGGTCCGGTTGACGCCCTCTGTGGATGTGGCGTGGAGGACGCCCTCCGCCTGCGTGGCGAAGTGGACGCCCTCTGCGAAAGAGAAACGGCGGATGCCCTCTGGCGGCGTGACAAGGCACACGCCCCTGGTCAGGCTGGGCGGTGTGCGGCCCCTGGACGGGCTGGGTGGCGTGCGGCCCCTGGATGGGCTGGGCGGCGTGCGCGGAGAGGCTATCGAAGATGTGTGTGCAGGAGGGACCTCGGCGGGAACATACGCTGGAGGGACCTTGGTGGGTTTGCACGCTGCCTGGACCTCAGCGGTTTGCGCGCTGGCTGGACCTCGGCGGGTGTGCACGCTGCCTGGACCTCGGGGGGTTCGCACGCAGGCTGGACCTCGGGGGCTTCGCACGCAGGCTGGACCTCGGCGGGTTCGCACGCAGGCTGGACCTCGGCGGGTTCGCATGCAGACTGGACCTTGGCGGGTTCACACGCAGGCTGGACCTCGGCGGGTTCGCACGCAGGCTGGACCTCGGCGGGTTCGCACGCAGGCTGGACCTCGGCGGGTTCGCATGCAGACTGGACCTTGGCGGGTTCACACGCAGGCTGGACCTCGGCGGGTTCACACGCAGGCTGGACCTCAGCGGGTTCGCATGCAGGCTGGACCTTGGCGGTTTCGCACGTTGGCTGGACCTCGGCGGGTTCGCACGCTGGCGGAGTTGTGGTAGGTATGCACGCTGGAAGGGCTGTGGAGGGGATGGCACACTCCGGAGTGGAGAGCAACCCTTGGCTGGCCGGCCATGTCAGCACATCCAGTACGCCGTTCCATCGCCTCCACCTCCGCCTTGGAATCGCCATTCTGTAGACAGTACAAATTCACACCCACAGCCAGACCCAAGGACAGAGCCACAGACGGATATAACAGGGGGGAGACAGGCTGGACAAGAGAGACAGAGAAATTAGGCACATTCACACTATAGACATTCTTATCTAACAACGGTAATTCAGGTAACGCCCCCTCGCAGTGTGACCCAGACACGCCGTGCTCTGGCTCAGCCGCAGCACGTTCCTCCTGTGCAGCTCGCATCATGGGCTCTGCACCCCCCACGGGCATAGCACAAGTCTCACACCCCTTACGCACCTTGCCCCTGCGCTTGTGTCAGCTCCTAGGCTTGGATGACGTCATGGGATCGCGCTTGATCGCACACCTTGAGAAGTCCACCGGGCGCCTCTCCGAGGTGACGATCCGGGCCGTGTGACAAGATAGCTCTGGCCACAGGTCCGGTGATCCACGCAAGACATGGGGCGGCAGAATGTGTGTTGACAGAAACGAATCCCAGCACTCATCCTCGGAGTCGTACACGAAATCGGCACACTCGGCCAGACTCACAGGACTCGTCGCCCTGTCGGCTCACCACCTCCACGTCCCACCAGCACGGTCCGGCCATTAACCACAAAGGAGAGGGCGTGAATACCCCAGCCAAGATGGGGGGAACACTGAATATGCCGAATATGCAGCCACGGCAAGGAGGGCACCGCAAACCGACGCACTCGCGGACACACTGGAAAGCGCTGCGAATATCCGGGTTTACGGCCCCCGCAAAGAAAAATTAAAAAAATAGCTTACCTGTGCCCTGGACTCCCCAAATTTGTCTGGCACGTTGTTTCTGTCAGGCACACCTACCTCAACCAAAACGGCTGCGCAAAGGTAGCACAAAGCCGAAGTGCCCTAACGCGCTGAAGGGAGCCAGGCACAACAGGTAGCAGAGAAACGGTAGATTTATTTAAAGGTGTCCTAGGCACCTGTTACAGTCCTGGAGTTTCAGAGTTTTTTTCCTGCTCTCAACACACCTGTTTAATCTGATTAAATCTTTAGTGTGTTTTAAAGCAGGAAAACACTGTAATGTGCAGGATAATCGTCTCCAAAACTAAGAAACACTGTACTGCATACTGTTTTAAATTTTTATTTAAAAAAAGCCAGATTTGAAAATGATAAAGTTTGGTAATTCTACAGTGCAGCTGGTTTCTCCTGAACGAATGACTCGCTTTAGATAAAAGCATCTGTTGAATGACTAAATGTTAATTTAAGTTTTTCCACCCAAAACTCTGTGAAATCTTTTTTAATATTGCACACATTCTTAGAGATTTATTGATCTATAATTTTTAACACGGATTTGGCCAAATCTGATTTGTTTTATTTTTTATATTTGTATATAGAGTTATATTTGGAGAAGCTGAGTTATCAAGTTCACCACAGATTGTCATGGACAATCCAGCCACACCTCTCTTAATTCCAGCTAAAACTGGAAAAGATGTAGCAATCTGTTACAACGGGTGGTGCAGTCCGTCCAACAGCATGTAACAGGAGCCCAGGGCACCTGTTCTTCTGTTGTTCTGTTCTGTTCGTTGAGTTAATTAATCGTTTGTTTAGTTAGTTAACTCGTTCCTTTGATTGGTTTATTTTTGTGCACGTGGTCGGGTGTTTTTGTATTTAGTTTATGTTCGCTCGCTCATTTGTACCTCTAGTTCTCTGGTGTCCCAACACCTTTGAAAATAAATTCCATTTCTGCTACCTGTGTGCCTGGCTCCCTTCTGCGTGTTAGGGCGCTGCGGCTCTGCACTTGATTTGCGCAGCCGCTTTTAGATCGAGGCAGGCAAATGTGTGACACGGCGGCGCTGCGCGGTGCTTTGTAGTGCTAAAAAGCGAGCCAGGCGACCAGGTAAGCAACAAAGAGGACTTTATTCTCCAAATCAGCAGGAATGCCACTGAACGCATGGCGGGACGTGCAGGGAGCAAACCCTAACGCAAACAAACAAAACTAAAACCGAAAACGAACAAAGACATCGCAAAAACCACCCAACGTAACATAAGCGCATAACGCATGTAATGCGGGCCTGCTGACTCAGGGCACATCCGCACTTTAAGTGTAGTCAGCAGAGCACATGTGATTAGGTAGGACCCAATCCCAGCCCACAGTGACAAGCCCTACCTACAGGAACCCCGAACAACTAAAACCTGAACTGAAACAACAGGGTGAAGTGGCCTAGCACTCCCAACATTGACATCTCGCCATTGCCATTGTAAAAAAAATTCATCCTACCACTCTAAATGAAAGTGGTATTTTGATTATTTTGGAGCAAAGTCCTTCAATCATCTTGTCAGTCAAATAAACTGCAGAAACACAAACAGAAACTAATGTAGATGATGCTCGAGGCAGTGCTTCGGATTTAAGCACGGAGGCGTGGCCACGTGCTGGTTTTGGGAACAGCGAGGGGGGGGGGCAGACTGGTCGCTGATGCTGTAAAGACACCATTCTAGTACTTCAAAACACTCTTCACTGACAATATGATTGAACATATTGCGCAACAGACCAATCTGTATTCTGCTCAAGAGTTAAGGGAACCAATCAAAACTAGTCCACAAGACCTTGAAAAGAATTGGGCAATGCTAATGCAATGTCTTAATGCAAACCAGCAATGCTTCATAGCGAACCACAAGAAATAAACTGGATCCGATGCTGAAAAACCATTAGTGCTGTTGTACATCACACAAGAGTATTTAAAAAAAGGCACAAAAGTTAACAATGTTAGCATGTTATTGCACTTTATTATTGCTTTTTATTGTTGTTGTTACTATTTGTTAATGTTTTATTATTATTATTGTTAAAATTTTCTGATTTTGTGGTGACACAGTGGCTTAGTTGTTTAGCATGTTCTCCTTTCAGCGCTAGGGATTCCTGGTTCAAATCCCAATCAGGGTGGAGTTTCCATGTTGTCCCTGTGTCCACGTGAGTTTCTTCCAGGTTCTGCAGTTTCCTCCCAGAGTCCAAAAACATGGATCAAGGTCAATTGAATTCTCCAAATTGCCCCATATAGAGTGTGTTTGTGTGTGTGTGCGTGAGTGATAGATTGGTGGCCTGTCCTGGGTGTATCTGCCCAGCGCCCTCATGACTCTAATACAGGATAAAGAGGAAGATAATGGATGGATGGATGGATGTTCTGATTTTACTACAAATATGTCTCATTAGGAACATTAAATCCCAAAGCTCCCACAACCAGATATTATATGACAACCTTGGACACATTCCACTTGTCTAAAAAGTCAAAAAAAGTTAAGAAAACAAAGAGTTAACATGTCATTGCCCTTTGTTTAAATTAATTTTTTTGTACTTCTGGTTCTTGTTCTTAGTTTTACCATAGACTGCCATCTCAACCATTTGGTAGAGGTGTGTATTTTGAAAAATGGGGGGTCTATTTAAAAAAAAAACACCAAATGTTTTTATTAATGCCCCAAACAAATTAAAAAATAATAATAATAATTTTTCCTTTGCTTTTTTCTTGGTGAGGACATTAGAGGGTTAAAAAAAAAAGAAGAAATAAAACTATTAATTATATTATGTCCGCGTGGGTTTCCACCAGGTTCTCTGGTGTCCTCCAACAGTCCAAAAACATAGATTCAAGGTAAATTAAATGCTCTAAATTGCCCCATATAGAGTGTGTTTGTGTGTTTGTCTGCATGTGCCCCCTGTTCTGGGTGTATCTACCCAACGCCTAAAATGTTCTACCCCCCCCCCCCCACCCCCACACATGGATTTATCCCACATCTTAAATGATAAGTTATACATTTTACCATGGATAACCATTAACCAATTTCAATATGATTTAGCGTTTTATTGGTTGGTTACTTGATACTGGTTACTATGATAATATTCATGATAATATTCATTCATTCATTCATTTATTATATCCCGCTTTATCCTCTATTAGGGTCGCGGTGGGGTTCCCCATGCCCATCCAGGGGAGAACGTCTTGGGTGCTGGGCAGATAGACCCAGGACAGGGCGCCAATCCATCGCTGGGCACACACTCACTCACACATACACACTCTATATGGGGCAATTTTTGAGAATTCAATTGACTTGATCCATGTTTTTGGACTGTGGGAGGAAACCGGAGAACCCGGAGGAAACCCACGCAAACACGGGGAGAACATGGAAACTCCACCCAGATGGGGATTCGAACCGGGAATCCCTAGCGCTGAGAGGCGAACGTGCTAACCACTATGCCACCGTGCCGCCCTGATAATATTTAATCACTTTCAATACCACTTCCTTTTTTAATACAATTTCCTATTTTTTGCATCTCTGTTAACGTCTTGTACCTCTGTCAAAGCATGTAAAGATGAAAATGTTATCTCAACAAATAAATGATGAATGCCACTTCATTTGTATCCAATCAAGTGCATTTTTATAGAATCACAGAGAAATTAGAGAATGCTTTTAATGGTGCACTTTGTTGTAAAAAATTTTAAAAATGTGTTTTTTCAAAGACAATCAAATACTTTATTAGATGAAGTGTACATGTCTAAGATAAATTAACCAAAGTGTTCTTCCGCAGATACATAAATATCGTTTTCGATACAAAAAGCATCGATTTCTCTAGGATTGTCTGATCCACATATCCAATAAGGTTATTATTTCAGACTGTGAAGTCTAATTGTGTTAGCATTATCGTGGTCAATTTCTGGGTTTCATGGTGTAATAGTTATTAGTAATAATAAATAACACTCTGGGTGGATTTCCCAAAAGCGAACGTTCTTAATGATTTATGAACAACTTTAAGTACTACCTAAATTTAAAAACTCACATTTTACGGCGCTTTCCCGAAAGCCTTCTTCAATCTCCTGTACTAAGTATGAGGTTTAAGTTGTATTTTGAAGACTCCGCCCCCAAAAAGGCACCGTCAGTCGAAAACGGAAGCACTGATTACCACACAATAATTATGGCACCAAAATGCACCATTTCACTACGAAAATATTTGTAACAATATATTTAAAGCAAAAATGATTTAAGTTACTTTAAAGACAAGCAGGAAAGAAAATTATTTGCAATTTAATTTCAACCAATTGCTTACCAAGCAACCTTATAAATGGGTGACCAATGGGTGCTTTTGAATGAAAGGTATTCATCGTGGCAAGCAGACAGCATAAAAGGAATTTTACCCAAGGAGAGTTAAGCCAAATGCTCGATGAAGTAGAAAAAAAACCAAATGACACTATTTTGCAAAGCGCATGGAATTTCCACCAACAAAGAGAAAAAGCAGAAATGGGAGGATATAGCACGACGTATAAGTGCTAGTAATTCCACCAGTAGATCAGGACTGGATATACGTAAGAAATGGCAACGATAAGGGAGCACAGCTCAGAAAATCAAGGGCTAAGACAGGTGGAGGATCCTCTTCTGAATTACCCCTTACATTGGATGAGGAAAGAGCTCTGAGTATACTGGGCTCAACAGCTACAGAAGGGATCCCAGGGGAAATTGATTTGTGTGCTTCTGAACATTCATGTACCCTGTGGTGTTGTTGGTAGCTAAAAAAACAGAAAAGGCCCGGTACTGCGATGCAGAGTGTGTTTCATTTACACTTATTTACACAAAATGAAATAAACAACCAAAGCAAAGAAAATAAAAAACTGCAATAACCAAAAGAAAAGAAAAACCTTCCCATGTACTGGGTGAACAGAGCTTTCCTAGGACAGCCTCTCCTCAAGCTGGCCCAATTTTTATCTAAAAAAAAACCTGCCGATTTCCTCTGTTTAAATACCCTCCACTAATTAAACCTCACCTGGGCTATACCAACTGGACAGGGAGGTTTAGGAACACACAGATATCAAAGACTCATTTTTCCCCATTCTTATCATCAGCCAAAAGTGCTATACAACTTACAACAGCCAGATTTATGACAATATGAATATGAAATATGACAGTAATTGTTCAACATACATACTGTAAAAATACTGCATTGATCAGCCATATTTTACACCCCATTTCACACACATAGACTTTCATCTACCCCTGCCCATTTTAACAAAAGGCCCTAAGAGCTGTGCACGCGTTTCTGCCCGGACCAAATAACAGATGGACCCAGAAGTAGAAAAAGCCGGTAGTGATGGGCAGATGAGGCCTCATTGGGTGTGTGGCACATTTCCCCAAACTGTGTCGACACTATGTTAAAACTGTGTTGCTGCATCACTTGATGGTGACATCTGCTGGACTTAAAGATTCATTACAGGCATTTTAAATAAAAACGGGAAACAAGGTTCATTCACGAGTTTCGCCTTGTTTGCTCTGCACACGAGCCGAGGTTTCAGTGTCTTAAGACCCATCACTAAAAGCCGGTATCGGTGTAGGTGTGTGTGTGGATTAACAGCGGTATTTTTGAGAATGTGTACAGTGGAAATGCAGCGGGTGGTAGTGGGTACCTCACTAGCCATTCGTCTTGCTCTGAACAGGCTGAAATATGCAAATTGTATGAGTTATCGACAACTTAGTTATGCATAATGAAAACGGACGCTATTCTGCTAAATGCGCCATAGTTGTTAGCGGTAGCAACGCCACTAAACCTGGGACACTATACCTACATCCCCTGTGGAATCTTCAGCTGGTAGCAGTCTTGGGTCCTCTCCTGGGCCTTCCACTGCCCAATGTACAAGGACCATGCTGAACTGAACACGTGTAAAGTCATGGCCAAAAGTTTTGAGAATGACACAAATATTATATTTTTACATGATCTGCTGCCCTCCGGTTTTTATATGTGTTTGTCAGATGTTTTTATCACATACAGAAATATAATTGCAATCAAATTATGAGTAACAAAAGCTTTTATTGACATTTAGAATGAGTTAATGCAGCAAGTCAATATTTGCAGTGTTGACCCTTCTTCTTCGGGACCTCTGCAATTCTCCCTGGCATGCTCTCAATCAGCTTCTGGACAAAATGCTGAATGATAGCAGTCTATTCTTGCACAATCAATGCTTGCATTTTGTCAGAATGTGTAGGTTTTTGTTCGTCTCTTGATGATTGACAACAAGTTCTCAAAGGGATTAAGATCTGGGGAGTTTCCAGGTCATGGACCCAAAATCTCTATGTTTTGTTCCCTGAGCCATGTAGTTATCACCTTTGCTTTATGGAAAGGTGCTCCATCATGCTGGAAAAGGCATTGTTGGTCACCAAACTGCTCTTGGATGGTTTGGAGAAGTTGCTCTTGGAGGACATTCTGGTACTATACTTTATTCATGGCTGTGTTTTTAGGCAAGGTTGTGAGAGAGCCGATTCCCTTGGCTGAGAAGCAACCCCACACATGAATGGTTTCAGGATGCTTTACAGGTGGCTTGAGACAAGACTGGTAGTAGCGCTCACCTCGTCTTCTCCGAATGAGCTGTTTTCCAGACAATCGGACAATCAGACAATGTCCCAAACAATCGGAAAGGGGATTCATCAAAGAAAATGACTTTACCCCAGTCCTCAGCAGTTCACTCCCTGTACCTTTTGCAGAATATCAGTCTGTCCCTGATGTTTTTTCTGGAAAGAAGTGGCTTCTTTGCTGCCCTCCTTGAGACCAGGACTTGCTCCAAGAGTCCACTCTTGCACTCACACCTGCCTGCTGCCATTCCTGTGCAAGCTCTGCACTGCTGGTAGCCCGATCCTGCAGCTGAAACACTTTTAAGAGACGGTCCTGGCGCTTGCTGGTCTTTCTTGGGCGCCCTGGAGCCTTTTTGACAACAATGGAACCTCTCTCCTTGAAGTTCTTGATGATGCGATAGATTGTTGACTAAGGTGCAATCTTTCTAGCTGCGAAACTTTTCCCTGTTAGGCCATTTTTGTGCAGTGCAATGATGACTGCACGTGTTTCCTTAGAGATAACCATGGTCAACAGAAAAGAAACAATGATGCCAAGCCCCAGCCTCCTTTTAAAGTGTCCAGTGGTGTCATTCTTACTCAATCATGACAGATTGATCTCCAGCCCTGTCCTCATCAACACCCACACATGTATTAATGGAGCAATCACTGAAACGATGTTAGCTGGTCCTCTTAAGGCAGTGCTGCAATGAAGTTGAAATGTGTTTTGGGGGATAAGGTTTTTTCTAGGCAAATATTGACTTTGCAATTAATTGCTGTTAAGCTGATCACTCTTTATAACATTCTGAAGTATATGCAAATTGCCATTATAAAAACTAAAGCAGTAAACTTTGTAAAAATTAATATTTGGATCATTCTCAAAACTTTTGGCTATGACTGTAGGTGTAGTGAGGAGTTGATTTTAATTGAAAAAGAAAAGCTTCAGTTAAAAAAGGAACGGCTGGAGCTAATGCGTGAAAAATTCATTAGAGTGGCAACAACAAGAGCTAGTGGCAATAAAGCCAAACTAGACATCATGGCAAAGCAGCTGTCTCTGGCTGAATTTCAGCTAACCAGGTCATCTATTTCCGTGCCTATAATATTGCCCCCTGACCAAGATAAGGAGCTTGTTATAATCCATCCATCCATTATCTTCTGCTTTATCCTATATTAGGGTTGCGGGGGGGTTCCCCTTGCCCATCCAGGGGAGAACGTTTCGGGCGCTGGGCAGATACACCCAGGACAGGGTGCTGGGTACTCACTCACTCACACAGACACGCACACATACACATCCATGTTTTTGGACTGTGGGAGGAAACCGGAGAACCTGGAGCAAACACGCGGACATGGGGAGAACATGGAAACTCCACTGAGATGGGGATTCGAACCGGGAATCCCTAACGCTGAGAGGCAAACGTGCTAACCACTAAGCCACCGTGCCGCCCGCTTGTTATAATAGTAAATGTAAATACACCAGATACATATGCATCATTTTGTCACAATATTATTTTCTTTTATCCTCATTTTCAGACCTAAGTACTATGGAGTCTGTCTGAAGATCAAGAGTGCAGCAGGCCAACATTTTTTGTTTGTTTTTTTATGTTTTGCCATATTTAAAAAAAAGATGTTTACTGCCAAACTCAAATAAAGTTACTGCAAACACACCAAGCTTCAGTGGCTTTTAATGATTGAACAAAAACTTTACAAACGCTCAGGTGTATTTGACACTTTGGCAAAAAGTGTTTATTAGTTCCCTACGTGTTTCCAAGCCTGCCTGATGAAGGTCTCGCATCTGTCCTGGTACTTCGGCTGGAACATGAATGGTGTCTCCTCTCTCTTAATTCTTCATCAGGAAGACTTAAGCCAGCACCAACTGCAATGTTGTGTAGCATAGCACGTACAACAATTATGGCACAGCTGTGTTCTGATGAAAACCTAAGTCCCCCTGATGATTTGTGCCATGTTCTACTTCTCCGCAGACTCAGTCTGGGGATTTAATACTGGAGTAAGTAGGTATCTTCAAAGTGGGTAACCACCATCACCCATTACATAGCCACCAGCAAAAGCACCATTTTTTGGCATTCTCGCACAGCAGAATTGGTCATGAGTGATTCCTGGCCACTTGGGCACAATGTCTGTAAAAAGGCATTGATGGTCACAAACTTGAATATTTAATGGTGAGTAGCCTTTCCGACTGATGAATATTGGATCTATGAGGCTTGGATTGTTTTTGGGGATAAGTGTGCCACCCACTGCTCCAGCAACTCCTGGAATCTGCGCAATTGCATAAAAACCTATTTTGGTTTCATGAAGTGCATCTCTGCATTGGGGAAATTTAATATATGTGTGGACATGGCGCAGCGGTGCATTAATTACAGCATGTACACATTTTTGCACAGCGGTTTTGCTTAGCCCATGGCCATCACCAATTGTTTGCAGTAATCCACCTTTTACATAAGAGATAAGAACTGTCAGCAGCTGTATGGTGGGGGTAAATGCAAAATTTCTTCGGGTTTTTTGGGTCAACTTGTCCTGCACTAGCCCAAGCAGAGTCATTATTTCACCTCTTGGAAAGCTGTATCTGGCACACAGCACATCATCAGGCAAGTTCAAGACATCGATATTCAAACGATGTGCAGAATTTAGACGAGCTACCCGGTGGCGCTGATTACATCGACGTCTTCTTAAATCCTGTGTCCGATTGAGCAAAAGTATTCTTTGCAAAGCAGCCATGTTGATCACACAAGTCCAATGAACTACCCTTACTCTGTGTCACTTATCACACAAGAACTCCACACAGGTTTGTAATTTCAGCTAATTACTAAGCAGTCAATTTCATTGGTTAAGTAATAACAAGGATAGTGCCATAGTTTGTTGCCTGCATATGTTAATGGATTTAATAGTAATAATAACCTATATATATATATATATATATATATATATATATATATATATATATATATATATATATATATATACACATTATACATTCTTGCTCAAATGTTCATTTCATGGTCAAGACTCCAATGATTAAAGTTTAAATCTCAGTTGAAACTGTGTTTAGCACCCTATTTAAACCCAAATTAATCCCAAAATAAATTATGCAGCTATAAATTATATAGTAATTAAGTACAGAAACTAATGCAGAAAAAAAAAACAATTACATATTTTGTCACCCGAGGAAATTACCAATTTATAATTTTACTAGAATTTTAGTTTCCTTTATTTTCTGATGGTGATTTTAAAATACCAGGTATTATGTATAATATCAGGTGTTTCTGTACAAAAAAAAAATACATTCTGTAATACGTTTCTTCATCCAGTTATGAATGTAAGCAACCAGACTTTTGCAGAGTCTACTGCAAATATGATCATAGCTGAATAGAGCTGAATACAGAGCATGTATAGCTTTGATGGCTGGGGAGTAATTATCAGAGCGCATGCTTAATGTAATTCTTATAAGCAACCTCCGGATGATTGGACAAATACTTTTCTGTTACTTCCACCAGGTATTCTCGAAAGAATAATTTTTACTGTACACTATTAATGTTTAAATAATCTTCAAGTGTATTATAGAGATCCACAATGAGTGTTAGGGGACTGTATGTCAGTTGGGGGCAGCAGGAGGCAGCACTAATTCACTTTTACCAGGTGACTACATTCACACTTCAAATGAAAATGAGTTTGAATGATTTATTAGTGTTTTGCTGGATGATACGGGATCATATAATATATAAAGGCATTTCTGGTGATAACATGTTTGTATTACTGTTGGAACAGTTTGGAGAATGCTCTTTCCTGATCCTGTATGAACACATTCTTGTACATGAAACAAGGCTTTAATTTATGTATATGAATGCTGTCATAATGGAGCAAAACATTAAAAACCAAGAAAGAATGTGAATTCTTTTTTTCAGCTATTTATTTTAATCTGGACAATTTTTTTTTTCAGAATTCAAGGCAAAATATGTCAATCATATTTTATTTACCAACATGTACAAAATAACTGAAATTAAATACTTTGTTGTGTAACATTTAAAAAGCAACTTGAGACATCTAAGATTTCCAAATAAATTAATTTTAGCTGCAGAAAAAAGTTCGTTAAAAGACTTTACCATATATGGATTGTGTATTCTCATTCTCACACACACACATTCACAGAAGGAGGACAGCCCACCTATGGATTACACATAGAGAGACACAGCCATATAACGCATTAAATATTTTTTGGGAAAAATCACAGATTCCTGTCTGTATTTTCACTAAAAAATTAAGAGAAATAAACAGGGTGGAGATGGGGGAGCAGGGTAGGGATTGGGGGAAAGGGTGGAGATGGAGGGGGAGCAGGGTGGAGACAGGAGGAAGCAAGGTTGAGATGGGGGTCAGCCTGTCCCAGAGTGGCTCACAGCAGCTGGCGGGAAAGCATTCAGACAGCAAAATGTCACTTCCCCGTCATCATTTGGACAAATTCTTCGTAGTTGACCTGGCCGTCACCGTCGATATCTGCTTCGCGTATCATTTCGTCCACTTCCTCGTCTGTTAACTTCTCCCCCAGGTTGGTCATGACGTGCCGCAGCTCAGCAGCGCTGATGTAGCCGTTTCCATCCTTATCAAAAACTCGAAATGCTTCTCGGATTTCCTCCTCGCTGTCCGTATCCTTCATCTTTCGAGCCATCATCGTTAGGAACTCTGAAAAGTCGATTGTTCCACTCCCGTCTGAGTCTACTTCATTGATCATGTCCTGCAGCTCAGCTTCTGTCGGGTTCTGCCCGAGAGAACGCATCACTGTGCCGAGCTCTTTGGTGGTTATGGTGCCGTCACCATCTTTATCGAACAGTGAAAAGGCCTCTTTGAACTCTGCTATTTGCTCCTCTGTTAGCTGGTCAGACATTTGCCTCGATTTGGTTGCTTTCTGCCCTCGAACGACTCGCTTTTGGCGAAAAGAGAACTGGTTGAAGGTGTTTTATTAACTGTGTAACGGGGTGGGGTCCTGACAGGACTGAACCCAACAAAACCTGTCCGAAAACAAAACTAAAATAAATAAAAGTAAGAAAATTTGTGCCCTTCTAAGTATGAGTACCAGGTGGAACTAAACTAAAAAGTTAATCCGGCAGTAAGTTTAAATTTAAGCTTGTGTCTAACTAAAGCGGACTGGAAACAAATAGCAAAATGCAGAAAACGGCGCTCTGGTGGAGACCAGGAAATGGCAACACAGATATAGAAGGACACCGCCCCAGTCCAACAACTGCCAACTGGTGTGAGAAACGGTAAAGGGTAAAGAGATGCCGACCCAGTCCTAATGACTGGCAACCGGTGTGAGAAAGGAAGATTTGGGAAAGCAGAGAGCTTTCAGGTCTCAAGTGGAAACACAGTCAGGTGCACCTGTAACCACTTCTCCAATTACCAGCCGTGGACCACCTGGCTCGGCCTCTTAGTGGATGAAACCTGTTACTCTCTGCTTATCGGTAAATGTGGAAGATTCCGCTGAATCAGGGTTAGTACATTCAAATATTTAGCTAAACAAACCTCACAATTGCTGCACAAAGCCGACAAACCCGCACTGCTTCAGTACAGCTAGAATTCACTGAAAACCTGAGTCTGAACAGTTTATTAATCTCCAGGGAAATGGAATACTTCAACATTCCAAATGACCTTCTTCTACTACTGTTTCTTTGTTGGTGAATATGGTGGTTTAAAGGTGCATTACCGCCACCTACTGAGCTGGAGTGTGAGAGTGTGAGACTTCTAATGTTCCCTTACATAATTTAGGGTGACCAAACCTCCCGGTCCCGGGTGTCCTGTTTTTTTTTTTTTTTTTTTTTAAAGTGAGGAAATGTCCTGTTTTTCAAATTACCTTCATTGGACCATTAAATATACAGGCACTAGGGCCCTGCGCATGGCGCTGCATGTCAGTATGCAAGCAACATGCCAAATCGCAAGTGTATGTTTACCGACGATTTACAAAAGAGTTTTCCCACTTTCAGACCGGGTCGAGACAAATAGGAAGCCTTGTGCACAGTGTGCAAAGCAGGCACATATGTCTCGGTGTCCAATGGAAATGCAAGGGACACCGTTGCAACCACCTGGACACCGTTAAGCATAAAACAGCTGTCCTAGGTGAGAGTGAACAGTCCTACCTCGACTGAACAGACAATATTTAGTTCATTACTGAGGGTAACTGAGTATCATGTGTTATTTGACTTTTGTTGTTAAGTAAGGGATGTTTAGATGATACATTATTTCTTTCATTGTGCTATTCATTCATTACAGGAAATGTTAACTTAAGTTCAAGTTCAAGTTATTTATTTATATAGCGCTTATATAGCGCTTTTTACAACAGTACATTGTCACAAAGCAGCTTTACGGAATGAAAAGCCTTTAAACCCCCAAAGAGCAAGCCGAAGCAACAGTGGCAAGAAAAAATTCACTTTTATGTTGTTATTTAAGGAAGAAACCTTGTGAGGACCAAGACTCAGTGGGGGACTCATCCTCCTTGAGCGGCCAGGCAGCAACGACAATGTAGGACAGCTATGTACAGATATTAAACAAATGAAATAACTAAAAACTGGAAAACTATATGTGACTTAAGCATTTTAAATAAATGCATTTTGAATAAAATTATCATTTGTTATTGGAGTTTTTGTTGTTGACTTTTACTAAAAAGCATTTTTAATAAACCAAGTGTAAATATCATGTTATTGTAGGATTAAGTGGGCCTATGTTAAGTGAGTGCATGCCACAGTATATGTACCCCCCCACCTCCCCAAGGTGTCCTGGTTTTCCATAATGAAAAAAAAATGGTCACCTTAACATATTTGTATATATTCAAATGTTTAATTATTTTAATTTTAATGACTATAACTGTCATTTAATGATAAAAATCCCAAATTCAGTATATATCTATCCATTATCTTCTATGTTCCACTATATATTCCACTATCTGCTTTATCCTCTACTAGGGTTGCGGGGGGGTTCCCCATGCCCATCCAGGGAAGAATGTTTCGGGCGCTGGGCAGATACACCCAAGACAGGGTACCAATCTATCGCTGGGAACACACTCACTCACAGACACACACACTCTAAATGGAGAATTCAATTGACCTTGATCAATGTTTTTGGCCTGTGGGGGGAAACCAGAGAACATGGAAACTGTCTTAAACACTCTCCTGAGGAGGTGCCCAAGAGGCATCCAAACAAGATGCCCAAACCATCTCAACTGGCTTCTTTAGAAGCGTCAGAGTAGCGGCTTTACCCCGAGTCTTTTATGAATGCCCAAGCTTCTTACCCTATCTCTAAGGGAGAGCCCAGACACCCAGCGGAGAAAAGCCATTTCGTCCGCTTGTATTTACGATCTTGATCTTTTGGTTATTACTTAAGACCAATACCAAAAATAATTTTTTGAAATGTTGAGCAACTGAAAAGTATAAACGTGTACAGAACTCAATATTTAGTTGGGGCTCCTTTGACCTGGATTATTGCAGCAAGTTAAGTTCAAGTTCAAGTTATTTATTTATATAGCGCTTTTTACAACAGTACATTGTCACAAAGCAGCTTTACAGAATGAAAAGCCTTTAAACCCCCAAAGAGCAAGCCGAAGCGACAGTGGCAAGAAAAAACTCCCTTTTATGTTGTTATTCAAGGAAGAAA
>JAFMOD010000296.1:319183-347703 GCA_019802435.1 Corydoras maculifer | reverse complement strand
GTTTTCCAGTTTTTAGTTTTTACATTTGTTAAATGTCTCTACATGGCTGTCCTACATTGTTGTTGCTGCCTGGCCGCTCAAGGAGGATGAGTCCCCCACTGAGTCTTGGTCCTCCCAAGGTTTCTTCCTTGAATAACAACATAAAAGGGAGTTTTTTCTTGCCACTGTCGCTTCGGCTTGCTCTTTGGGGGTTTAAAGGCTTTTCATTCTGTAAAGCTGCTTTGTGACAATGTACTGTTTTACAAAGCGCTATATGAATAAATAACTTGAACTTGAACTTGTATAGGTGTTTCAGCAAGTGGAAATCTGCTTCCCAGCTAGTATTTGCTAGTACTGTTATGATGTTTAAAGTCTCTTGACATTTGTTCTTCAGCTGTTGAATGTGGTGTTTAAATGTGAGTTTCTTGTCTAAAATTAGACCCAAGAATTTGGTCTCCGTTTTAATCTTGATGGCTTTTCTATCTAAATAAAGGGTTGGTTCTGGGTGAATGGATCTACAGTTTAAACCCGTTCTTGGTGAACCACTGCAAGATGTAGTTTATGGTTTGTTGGAGTTTTCTTTCTATAGCTGGCATGTATTTTCCTTTTTAGCAAAATGCAGAGGTCATCGACGTAAAGACAACACATGACGTCCGGGTTAATAACTTCTGTCACTTGATTGATTTTGATGGTAAATAGGGTAACGGATTGTATGCTACCTTGTGGTACTCCCATCTCTTGTTTATGTGTTTCTGATGTGGTGGTGTTTATTTTCACTTTGAAGTGCCTGTTTGTTAAAAAGTTTGTGATGAATGACGGGAGGCGTCCACTGAGACCCATTCTGTCCATGTCCTCCAAGATGCCTTGCTTCCATGTGGTGTCATAAGCTTTCTCTATGTCAAAGAACACTGCCACGACATGTTGTTTATTGATGAAGCCATTTCTTATAAACGCCTCCATTTGTGCTTGGTGGTCTAATGTACTTCATCTCTTTCTGAAGTGTCAGAAATTTTAAATTTCTTAAACATAATGAGAGTCCCAATATGGCTGAAAGACTAACAAAGGACCTTTGATTTTGCCGCCACTGGAAAATACAGGGCTGGGATTGGCTGATTTAAAACCTAGGGGGGTAATCTGCATTTGGCTTAGTCATTTAAGGGGCGGGAACTAGACGTAACAATATATACAGGTAACCCTTGAGTGGGCTGGCTCTCTCTCACTCGGACCTGAAGGCGTACTTAGCACCTGAAGCTGAATGGGCAGACCGCTGACCAGCGTAAGTTACTGACGGTGTCCCTGAAGTGTTCTTTGTCCTCAATAAATGAGTCGAGGCGACCATTTTTGTATCAGCTCGTTCTTTCTGCCTTTTTCGAAATCAAAAGATCCTAACAGAAGCTGTTTTGGAATTTGCTGAGTAAACCTTGTTGTTCCAGGAACCATACAAGGCAACGGTTTACCATCCTTTCCATGGACTTGCATAGGCAGCTTGATAGGGCTATAGGCCGGTAGTTGGTTGGATCCGTGTGGTCTTTTCCAGGCTTTGGGACAGGGATTATAATTGCTTCTTTCCAGTTTGGTGGGATGTTGTTTGTTATACATATGTCATTTATTGTGGTTAGAAGTATTTGATAGATGTTTGCAGGGAGATGTTTTAAGAACTGGTAGTGAATTTGATCTGGTCCGACGGCAGTATCGTGTGCTGCTCTAATGGCGAGCTGAAGTTCCTCTAAGGAAAACAGTCTGTTATAGGGTTCTTGGTTGTCTGAAGTAAATGAAGGTGGATTTTTGTGATGCATTGTGAGGAGTTAGCGAAATTCTGGGAGGTAGTTTTCAGATGAGGAATTTCTTTCGAAGGACTATGCGAGTTCGTCCGTTATCTCCTTTTCTGTTGTCAGCATGTTACCTTGACAGCATAGATGTTGTAGCTTAGGGCACTTGTTCTTGTTGGCCATGCTGCGAATCATATTCCAGACCTTTTTGGTGGGGGTGTTTCATCTGTAGGCCAGAAACAAAAATTTCCCAAGTCTGTCTTTTGGCCGTTCTCATGGTTCTACGGGCCGGAGCCCTGCTTATTTTGATGTTGATGAGGTTTTCAGTTGTAGGGTTTTTATTAAAACATTTACCTGCTTTCTTTCTGTTTCGGATGGCGGTTTTGCAGTCTTCATTGAACCATGCATTGTGGTATCTTGGAGTGTTGGTTGTAGATTTTGGGATAGATTTTTCGGCTATTTCTATAAGTGTCTTTGTGAACCATTTAATACAAGGTTTGTTGTTTAGTTCCGGGGCCTGAAATCTTTTTTTCACAGAGGTTACTGAACTTGTTCCAGTCAGCCCTTCTGAGTTGCCACTTCGGGGATTTTTGTTGTTTGGCTATAGTGGTCAAAGAGATTTTTAGTAGGAAATGGTCACTTCCACATTGGTCATTCCAAACTTGCCATGTAGTATCCAGATAAAGGCTTGAGGAGCAGATTGTAAGGTCTATGGCGGAATATGTTCCGTGTCCGGGGTGTAGGTATGTGTGGTCACCATTGTTTAATAGGCATAAGTCTCTTGCATTTATCAAAACTTCTATCATTTTGCCCCTTGTGTCGATCCTTTTATCTCCCCGTAGTGGGTTGTTTCCATTAAAGTCACTCATGAGTATAAAAGGGTGTGGGAGTTGGTCAATTAATGTATCCAGATCTCGCTGAGATATGTGGTCATTTGGTGGGATGTCTATTGAGCATAATGTTACTGGTCTATGCAGTGTTGCCTGTATTGCTGTAGCTTTGTGGTTATCTTGACTTTGTTGTGTAATATGTTATCTCGAATAAGTATTGCTGTGCCTCCTGAAGATTGATAAGTGGACGGACCTTGTGTGCCATACAATATATATTGTTTGCATGTTCTACTGTTGTCTTTGTCCATTTGAGTTTCTTGTAGGCAGAAGGCTGTAGGGTTCAGTGTTGCCATCACTCTTTGTAGTTCCAGATAATTTGCTTTGAATCCTCTACAATTCCACTGTATGATATGGTTACCTGCAATCATACGGGTAGAACATGTACTTGTTGTCTCAGTTTATCTCCTGGTGATGGGCTTCTTTGGCGTCTTGGTCTTGGGTCTAACATCTCTGTGTTTTGGTGCATCTTCTTTGTGTTTGTTAATTTTTTGGGTTGTTTTAATTTGGGGCCAGGTTTTCTGTTTTGTTTTGCTGCCACCGTCCGTTTCTGTTGCTTTGGAGTCCTGGGCCTTAGTTTTTTGTTTGGTGTTAGTTTGTTCTTTTATGGTTATTAGTGGGTAGGGTTTGTCACACCATAGCCATGTTAGATCTGTTTGTGTTTCAGAGTTTGCAGTGGATTTTGTGTGACCTTTTAGTGTTGCCGCATATGTCTGTGTAAGATGAAAAGAGGGGGTTTGTTTAACAAGTTTTAGAGCATCATAATAGGTTATCTTTTTGTTGTGTTTTAACTTTAGGATTTCCCTTTCTTTATTCCATACCGGGCAGCTTTTGGCAGCTGAGCTGTGATCTCCTTTGCAGTTAGCACATTTTGGTGGTTTTTGGCATTCAATTCCATGCTCTGGTTCTCCGCAATTGCTGCATATGGCATCGCTTCTACAGTTGGCCGCCCCATGTCCGTACTTCTGGCACCTAATTGGATTTGGTATATAAGGGTTGATCGTTGTTTTTATATATCCTATGTTTACTTTCTCGGGGGGTTGTGCTCTGTTAAAGGTCAGTATGTAAGTGTTAGTTTTTATGGTATGGTTATCTCTTTTGATAATAATGCGTCAACGTCCTTGGGTTGCCATTTCTTCTGCGATTTCAGAATCATCTGTTTCTTCAAGCTCTCTGGTACGTATTACACCTTTGCTGCTGTTAAGAAATGGATGTGGTTTTGCTTTAATTTTTTCTCCTGCTAGTTCTGTTGCACGAAGCAGATTTTCCATCTGTACTTTTTTGTTACATTCAACCAGGATCTGATCTGACCCGATCTCAGTTTTTTAACGTTCTTAACTGTTCCAGCTATCCCAAGAATGCCTTTGTGAATTGCAAATGGTGACAGCTTGGTTATTGGGGTTTCTGGAGTTTTAGATTCTAGGAGTACAAAGTGTTGTCCACTATCTTTTAAAACTGAGCTCTGTTCGGTTTCTTTTTATTCAGGTCAAGATCGATCATTTTTCGTTTTGCAGTAGTTTTATCCATGTTGTAAGGTTAATTGTTTCACCATCTCTACTCCCCACCCTCCTCTGAGCCCTACATGGGGGTACACAGAGCCGCAGATCTCCAGCGGATATGCACCAGGGATATAGGGATGGTATACTCAAACAGACACTGGGTGATCATTCTGCTGCTCGATTCACCCTTTAACCGACACCTTCTGGGTCTCACGGACATCTGCAGGTCTGGAGTCTCCCAGGGCACGTCTCGACCAGCCGATTGATTGGAGCGGGCCACTCCAACCTCCCGTCTATGCGAAGTCGTGGCCAAAGTGGCCAAAGCCACAGCCACTAGTCCCCTCAAACACCAGGATCCCTTCCTCCACAGACACGGGTCGCACCTCACGGCAAATAAGGCGCCCCTTTACTTGCCTCTTACGAGCAGCCTGGGGGGAGGCTGAGGACCTATTCTATCCTGGGGTGGTAATGAAGGCGGTCTTCCACTCATCCTCCGGCCGTATGCGAACAAGGTTGTATGCATTCCTTAGATCTAACTTAATGATTATGAGAGCCCCGTGGAGGCGTTTCAGGTTGGACGATATTAGCGGGAATGGACATGGGTAGCGTTTAGTGACTTTGTTAAGCTCACGGTAGTCAATACAGGGGCGAAGTTTAAAAGCACCCAGATGCAGAGTGCGATTTGGAGGGGAGGATAAACCCATTTCTGAGAGCCTCACTTTTACCGAGAGTGGGTATGGGCATGAGAGCAGTAACTTAACCCCCTCCATATGCTCTATAGCGCTGTCATATGGACGGTTAGGAGGTAACGTGTTCGCTCAATCCTTACTGAAAACCGAAGTGCCTGCGTCTTCGAAGGCCTTGACTGCTTCTCTCAGTCAGGTGCAATCAGTCCGGTTTTAGTTGTGGTCACTCCACTGAGACAGTATTTCTCTCTGTGATTGACTCACTTAAATCTGCCAAATCTCAATCCTGAGCTTAATCTCAATCCTCTGTCCTTATTCTGCTAGAGCTTTCTGCAACTTTTGATACAGTAAATCGTCAGATTCTACTGTCCACTCTATCTGAATTAGGCTTTCTGATATGACACTTGAATGGTTTCGATCCTATCTCACAGGAAGAACCTTCAAAGTGTCATGGAATGGGGAGATCTCTAACTCTTACCAAGTATGCACTGGTGTGCTTAAGTTAAACCCTCAATCCATCACGACCTGACCATCCAAATTGACGGCTCCACAATCTCCCCAACCGATTCGGTCCAGAACCTTGGTTTCACAATAGACTCCCACCTTAAACTCTCTGATTATGTTATCAAAACTCCCCGTTCCTACAGATTCCTTCTTTACAACATAAGGAAGATCAGACCCTTCTTGACTGAACATGCTACCCATCTGCTAGTTCAAGCCCTAGTCCTATCCTGGGTTGATAAAAGCATCTGCTAAATGACTAAATGTACTGTAATCTTGCGTAATGCCTCTGGAGGCAGCCCCTCACAGTAATGAGCAATCAGAGCGGCCTCATTGCATCCGCTGTGCACAGCCAAAGTGTGGAACGTTAGTGCGTAGCTGGATACTGACTGGGACCCCTGTCGTAAATGGATCAGCTTCTCTCAGCATGAACTTCCCGCTATTGGAAGGCAGAAAAAGTCCTTAAAAACCTCTATAAAAGCAGAAAGGTTGGGACCTCAGGGCCCTGCGCCTCCCATATTGCCATGGCCTACTCGCTTATCCTGGTTTCTGGTTACGAAGCAGCTGTTGAGGGACAGTGAGCATTGCATCGGAGCTCTCTGGCTCCAACAGGGAGACGCTCAGGGTTGGAGTCCCGGGGAGACAAGATGTCGGAGGCGTGACGATGGGTGCCACCGGAACTGCCGCCGGTCAAGCAGCATGTGCGATGGCAGACCGAAGTGCCACCAGTCTCTGTTCGGAGTCCGTCTGTCGTTGAAGAAGGGGATGCATAACAGCAGTAATCTCCTTCAAATCACTCTGTATTGAGAGAATCGGTGTCCGGTGCGGCCTGCTGGCTGTATCGCACTGTGATTCCATGACCACGCGCTCTAGGCGGTCCTACTAGGGTGACCAGATGTCCCGCTTTATATATATGAGAGAGAGAGAGGTGTTTTACTTTTTTTAAGTTATCTTAGACTATGCATTGGTCTCACACATTGTCCCACACAAACTTAGTCTTTATCCTGTCACAATCTGAGCAGATCAAAAAATAAAGAAAAAGGTTGGACACCCAGTTGCAGAGCAAGGAGGCTTCATTTAATTAATATTAGGCAGCACAGGGGAAAAAACTCCTATATAGAGCGATAACCGGGTGAGGAAACAGGGGGCGCGACCGCTGGTGAGGGTCGAGAGTCGGGCCTGCTGGTGAGGGGCTCATCCATGCCTAGAACCCTGATCCAATCCTCGATCCCTAAACGTAAAACGTACGACTCACTGGCAAGTATGCCACACAAGGGCTTGCGCTTACTGTGTAACAGATGATCCTGACTGCCAAAAAAGGGAAAAGAAAAAAAACAAACACAACCACTGTCCCTTTGTAGTCCTAGTTACCCCAAGTTGTTAATAACTTGGACCCCCATCGATCTACGAATCCCCGGGGGGTACCTGTGTCCCTAACTGTGCAGCCAGAATCCTGCAAAAGAGAAGAAAATAGAAAAAACACCATGAGGAAACACAACTCACGAGCACATGTCAGCCTCACCACCGTGGCAAACAAAACGCGGCCTCACCTGGGTTAAGGGGGGCGGTGTATAAGGGGGATATATATAAGGCTCAACCCAGGTGGGGCCAACAATTACTAATTGCGTCTCCTAATGCGTCTTCAGCGCACTAATCATTCCACCAATCAGAAAACGCTGCCTAGGAGACGAAGCCAGCATTTGCTGGCCGCCGCCATTTTGTGAGGCAAGATGGCGCCCTCGCCGGGAGTCAAGCTTCAAAATAGAAGTCCCGATCCGGCGCCTAATAGTACCTCCCCTGCTAGAAACAGCTCCCAAGGTTCCCAGACCAGCTGCCCGGTTCCTGCGGAACTCCCGGATACGCTCAGGGTCCAGAATCCTGTGAGCCAGTACCCAAGAGCATTCCTCGGGGCCATAACCCTCCCAGTCCACCAGGTATTGAGTGCTACCCTGCACTCTCCTCATATCCAATAACTGACGGACCATGTAGGCAGGGCCGCCCTGGACCATACGAGGTGCCGGAGGCTGAGGGGGGGTTAACTCCCTCACAAGCAAATGGGCAGAGATGGGAGACATTGAAGGTTGGGTTGACCCGCATGCGTGGGGGCAACTCCAACTTGTAGGTCACCGGGTTGATCTGCCTCAAGACCTTGAATGGGCCCACGAAATTGGGTGCCAGTTTGCCTGGGGCACCCTGCAAGGGCAGATCCCTTGTGGATAAGAGCACCCGTTGGCCAGGACGCAGAGTGAGTGCGGGCTGCTGTTTGCGGTCAGCGAAGCGCTTCATTGCGCACTGGGCGGTGAGCAGTGACCTGCGGGCTTTAAGCCAGGCACTCTGGCACCTGCAAAACTGGTCTCGAGCTGAGTGGACTGCCACCTCAGGTTCCTGATCGGGAAAAAGGGTGGATAGCCAAACTAGGCCTCAAACATCCCAAGTGACGAATGTTGCAGGGTGTTATGGGCAAATTCGGCCCAAATCAGCTTGTCCGCCCAAAGGGATGGACTGCCTGTGGTCAGGCATCTAAGCATCTTGCTGAGATCCTGAATGACCCGCTCGGACTGGCCGTTGGACTCCGGGTGATAGCCTGAAGTCAGGCTTACCGTTGTCCCCATAAGGTTGCAGAATGACTGCCAAAACCGGCTAGCAAACTGTGGGCGCCTGTCTGACACCATGTCCACTGGAATGCCATGTGCTCCGGCCCCACCTCGGAAGACCCACGAGAGAACCCGCCAACACAAGAGTTCAGCCTCTTGCAAGCCCTGTCGCATAGACGCAAGTCCACCCTCAAGGCTAAGGTGTAAACCGCGCTAATGGACGAAGGGATTTCCCGGGTGGCCAACTCTTCTTTGAGGCGTCGAGAGAGCCCCTCCAGGTAGAGTGTAATAAGTGCCTCCTCACTCCACCCACAGTCGGCCGCCAGAGTCGATATCAAAAGGCGATAGTTTAGTCAGCTACCGTGCTTGAACCCTGACGGAGGCTAGCTGCACACCAGGGCTCCGGCTACCCTGCGAATGGTGTAAGGCCTCCCACAAGGCTTTAGAGGATGACTCATATGTGGTGCACTCTATAGCGTCCTTTTCCCACAGGGGGGTTGCCCACTCCAGCGCTCGGCCTGAAAGGAGTGAAATAAGATAGGCCACCTTGGAGCGCTCTGCGGGAAAACAGGTGGGCTGCTGTTCAAAGAGAGACTTACCTGGAGAAGGAACCCCTGACAGTGCCGGGGTTCTCCCTGAAAGCGTTCAGGGGAGGCAATGGGAGTGTCGGCAACTCAACTACCTGCCAGCGCGTTGGTTAACTGGGTAACCCCGGCCAGCCGCTGGTCAACCCCTGCAGCCTCACGGCTTCAGTCACTGGCATTTGCTTTGCAGGGTCCATACTCTGGGGGCCGTGTACTGTCACGATCTGAGCAGATCAAAAAATAAAGAAAAAGGTTGGACACCCAGTTGCAGAGCAAGGAGGCTTCACTTTATTAATATTAGGCAGCACAGGGAAAAAAAACTCCTATTTTGAGCAATAACCGGGTGAGGAAACAGGGGGCGCTACCGTTGAGGAGAGTCGGGCCTGCCTAGAACCCTGATCAATCCTCAATCCCTAAAACTGAAACTTAAACATAAAACGTACTACTCACTGGCAAGTATGCCACACAAGGGCTTGCGCTTACTGCGTAACAGATGATTCTGACTGCCAAAAAAGGGAAATGACAAAAAAAAACAAACAAAAAAAACCACTGTCCCTTTGTAGTCCTAGTGTACCTGTGTCCCTAAATGGGCAGCCAGGATCCTGCAAAAGAGAAGCAGAAAGCAAAAACATCATGAGCAAACACAACTCATGAGCACATGTCTGCCTCACCACCGTGGCAAACAAAACGCAGCCTCGCCTGGGTTAAGAGCAGGGGGATATATATAAGGCTCAACCCAGTTGAGGCCAAAGATTACTAATTGCGTCTCCTAGGCAGCATTTTCTGAATTGGTGCAACGATTAGTGAACTGCCTAGGAGACGACGTCAGCATTTGCTGGCCGTCATTTTGTGAGGCAAGATGACGCCCTTGCCGAGAGTCAGGCTTCAAGATAGAAGTCCCGACCCGGCGCCTAATATATCCCACATCTGTTGAATTGAAATCTGGTCACCCTAGGTCCTACCCACTTGCTGCAGCTTTAATAGGAGGCAGTCGCACTTGCTCCCTCTCCGTCCTTTCATTCCTGCATCGTTTCTGTGTCTTGTCTGTGCGGGTTTATCATAACACTGCTCTTCAAAAATATGTAACAAAGTAAATGGTCTCTCAATTCTATTGACACTTGTCGACAAGAAGTCGTGGTTCAGGGGAACCAGATTGCCCAGACAGCACGTTGGCAGCTGGATACACGATAGACACGTGGAGGAATTGGCGGAATCGGTGTGTCTAGCCCCTCTGTCCATGGAAGATGTGGAAGATTTCTACCTATTCAGATTTATGCTCTTGGGATTTCTGCTGATTGAATTATGCATGGCCCTGGTGTATCGGAAAATTAAGAGAGTTGGGTTAGTTGTCAATAGCCCCAAGAAACTGCGCAACATGATTGATTTGCTAGGCAGAACCTTAGAGACTGCAACATTTAATCGCAACATGGAATCAATCTTGGAGCGGCTATCGGCTTTGCGAACGAGTTTTGATGAGTTGGAGGAATCCACAAGCAGTTTCGAGATGCTAAAATGGCTGCGAACTGTTTCGTCAAAACAGACTGAGTCTTATCTGCTTTTTTGTAGTCCTTATCAGCTGTCCTTGAGAGAGCTACTTACTGAAACTCCTTCAGAAGAACTGTTGCTATGGTTTCCTGATGAACTGCTTTGCCCTTTCTCTCCTATGGACTGCCCCTTCTTTCCAACCCCTTTTGGACACATCTCCTACAGCTTCTTGTCCATGTCTTTATGTTTGTATTTGCTTGTGTGCTAAAAGGTGTTTTTTTTGGGTCCCTGTGCTTATTAAAGCCTGGTTTGGAAGGGGCCTTTTTTTATCGCCTATTTCTCACACTTGCTTACCTCGGTCTGAACGACTGCACATTAGAAACGCTTTAACATGCTGAAGGGAGCGTGGCACACGCATGTAGCAGAGAATCAGATTTTATTAAAGGTGTAGGGACACCCAAAAAATAAAGAGGTACATCAATGCAAGCAGACATATAAATAGCGACGTGCTCAGAGGAAGGGGAACACCGGAAATAAATACAAAAGGCATCCGATCACATGCACAAAGACAACCCAATAAACAAAACAGGTTAATTAACTAAAATGCTGAACCTAAAGTTAATTAACCTAAAACAAAAGGTTCGCTAGGCACCTGTTACACTATTTTCCTAATGTATCACATTTTCTGCCTATTTCTAATGATAGCGCCACTGTGTTCTGCTGCCATCGCGACTTCTTCTCTGGTCGTACAACGTATATTTCACTGTGTATAACTATGCATAAGAAGAATAAACTTGACCTTTGACCCAAGTTTTTGGACTGTGGAGGGAACCAGAGAACACCCACACGGACATGAGGAGAATATAAAAACCAACCGGATTGGGATTTAAACAAGAAATCCTAAATGCTGAGAGGTGAACCACTAAGCTATCGTGCCACCTGGAAAGTTATCTTAGGGTCCACTTTAAACACCCTCTATTTGAAAAAAATACTGACACAATACTACTACTTTTTTTTTTCTTTCTATAAATAGTTCTATAAATGTTACAGTTCTATATATTTATCTTAATTTATTAATGGTGTAGAACTGGAATTGTGTTTAACATCTTTAATAATTGTGAATGTGAAGTTTACAGTTTGTTTAAAATCTAACAGCACTAAGTATGTACCATGCCATTCAATATAAATAATGTACCATGAACCTCCATATATTAAGTTAACTCTTCAAACTTTTCAAAAAAATTTTTGAATTCCAGAGAATCCAGAAGATTGTTTAATGGCTGGAGACCAAACAAAATATTTTTTATTTAAATAAGAAGTGATACACTGCATTACAGCATAAAACCTAAAATCTGGTGGTGCTATTTTTATGGTTTGGTCCTGTTTTGCTGCATTTGCTCCAGGAGAGCTCGCAACAATCAATAGAACAATAATTTCTGATTTATACTATTCAATTGTAAAGAAATCCACAGCATGTGGATTGTGGAGTACATTATTAGTGGTGGTTTAACATTTTTTTTACTTTTCTTTAAAGTGCTTTGAAATCTCATTTTTCATGCCATCATACACATCCACAAACGTGTAAAGATCCAACTTGGAGGGAGTCTTATTCTCTAAATAAAACAGGACTTCCACTTACCCCTGACCATCATCTGTTTAATAAAAAAAAATCTTGCCTCTAACTTTAACAACGAATTATCTTCAAATCTCAAATGTATCCACCTGCTTTACAAAATAGATCAATCAGTCTATGTGTCATAATGCGGCGTCCATTCTTATTTTAAAAGCACTCTACCGCACTGAGTAAGGCGCTCAAACGTGCTGTGTGGAGTCAGGCACCCAGGTAAGCATCAATAAGCTTTAATTATAGAAAAAGGACATTCAAAACAAAGGACCAGGAACGCGCGACGGAATTAAACTTAATGCTGGTTTGCTGACAAACGAGAAAGTGGAAACATAAATAACCGAAGTGAGACCACATGACCGAGAAGGGGACCAATAAAGCAAAACAGTTACATTACATTTACATTTGGTCATTTAGCAGACGCTTTTATCCAAAGCGACTTACAAGGTAAGCACAGGGTTAATCACAACATCTCTGGAGCAATGAGGGTTAAGGACCTACATTGGTAACTTCAGTGGACCTGGGATTCTGAACCCTATGAGGGATGTGAAATGTTAATTAATTGAAAATTAAAAAGAAAAACAAAAAATATGATGAGTGGCCTGGCACTCCTAACATCCCGCAGGGTAGCAAAAGCCGATGGTGAAGGCGAAGAAAGATGGCCCTGGACCTTGCGGGGCAATAGTGCATCCTGATGGAGAGTAAGGCAGGATGAAGAACTCACCTGTGTTCCCGAAGGGGACCATCAGACGTATAGACCCCATGAAGTTACCCAAACGCGGCAAGCCTTTCCAGGACGCGAAGGCGCAGTGGAGCCATTTAGGTGCGGGAGCCATTTAGGGTCGCGAGATGCCGGAGAGTCTGAAGCGGAAGCGTACGCCAGGGAGACTGTGACGAGCTCAGACACATGAGGGACCAGAGAGAGCTCGGACACACGAGGGACCGAAGAGGGCGCGAATGCGGGAGGGACCAGAGAGGGCTCGAACGCGGGAGGGACCAGAGAGGGCGCAAACGCGGGAGGGACCCGAGGGTGCGGGCGCTGGGGGGGGGGGGGGGGGGGGGGGGGGGGGGGGGGGGGGGGGGGGGGGGGGGGGGGGGGGGGGGGGGGGGGGGGGGGGGGGGGGGGGGGGGGGGGGGGGGGCCTGCTGGGCATGTGCGCTGGAGAAAGCCTGGAAGCTGGGCAGACAAGTCGCAGGCGCTGGGACGTCGCTGGCGGGTGCTGACGCTGGGACGTCGCTGGCGGGTGCTGACGCTGGGCCGTTGCCGGCGGGCGCTGACACTGGGCCGTTGCTGGCTGGCGCTGCCGCTGGGCCGTCGCTGCTGCTGGGCCGTTACTGGCGGGCGCTGCCGCTGGGCTGTTACTGGCGGGCGCTCTCACTGGCGGGTGCTGCCGCTGGGCCGTCGCTGCCGCTGGGCCATCACTGGCTGGCGCTGCTGCTGGCCTGTGGCCTGGCACTCCTAACATCCCGCAGGGTACTCAAAAGCCGATGGTGAAGGCGAAGAAAGATGGCCCTGGACCTTGCGGGCCAATAGTGCATCCTGATGGAGAGTAAGGCAGGATGAAGAACTCACCTGTGTTCCCGAAGGGGACCATCAGACGTATAGACCCCATGAAGTTACCCAAACGCGGCAAGCCTTTCCAGGACGCGAAGGCACAGGGGAGCCATTTAGGTGCGGGAGCCATTTAGGGTCGCGAGATGCCGGAGAGTCTGAAGCGGAAGCGTACGCCAGGGAGACTGTGACGAGCTCAGACACATGAGGGACCAGAGAGAGCTCGGACACACAAGGGACCGAAGAGGGCGCGAATGCGGGAGGGACCAGAGAGGGCTCGAACGCGGGAGGGACCAGAAAGGGCGCAAACGTGGGAGGGACCCGAGGGTGCGGGCGCTAGAAAGAGCCTGCTGGGCATGTGCGCTGGAGAAAGCCTGGAAGCTGGGCAGACAAGTCGCAGGCGCTGGGACGTCGCTGGCGGGTGCTGACGCTGGGACGTCGCTGGCGGGTGCTGACGCTGGGCCGTTGCCGGCGGGCGCTGACACTGGGCCGTTGCTGGCTGGCGCTGCCGCTGGGCAGTCGCTGCTGCTGGGCCGTTACTGGCGGGCGCTGCCGCTGGGCTGTTACTGGCGGGTGCTCTCACTGGCGGGTGCTGCCGCTGGGCCATCACTGGCTGGCGCTGCTGCTGGGCTGTCATTGGCGGGCGCTCTCACTGGCGGGTGCTGCCGCTGACCCATCACTTTCTGGCACTCTCACAGGAGAGCACTTGGCGGACTTGCTCACTGGGTGGTCCGGCCTCAGGAGGCAGCTGGTCCGGGCCAGAGGGCAACTGGTCCGGAGTGAAGGACCACTGCTCATCCTCTGGCTCTAAAATAGAGCTACCATAGACCGGGTCACTAGAGGGACCAGGGAACCGACTGAATGTGGAAGGGGAGCGAGATGCGAGGGACACTCTGGGCGCGGACCGAGGCACAGGGGGAACAGGGTGCGCTGACCAGGTGTGCCGGAGTTGGAACCACACATGATGTTTTCTAGAGAACTGGCACTTTCTCCTGTTTTAGGTTCAGGTTAATGATGCCAGAAATGATTTCACATAACTGGTCTGTCTCCACAGTACTTCAGGATTCTAGGGATGTGAGGGCATCATTAACAAAATCTACATTAGAAATTCAAAACACAATGAATACATTATATAATAAATTATATGAGCACTGCATACAAATATTTCAGAGCATGTGTTGAAGTGTTTTAAGCCACATACATAAAATCCCAACCAATTTATTAAAAATTTATTTATTAATTCTATAAGACAATTACAAACATTTGCTCGCTTATTAAGTATTCCTGCAAATAAATACATTTTTAAGAATCAGTATTATTATTATTGGATTACATAGGTTAAAGTTGAACTACAACAATCTACAATCTCTTTAAAAACAAAAACATAATGCACATTTACAGCAGTGACACAAAACACCTCTGGGTATGACGTGGAACACTCGAGTTAAGCATAAATCAAGAGGTAAAAAATCAGCTACATCCTTCAACCCTTCAAAGAAAAGGGTCTTAAGCATAGTAAGAACAAAGAACATACAAAAAAGACTATAGTGTATGTGTTTCTGCTGATTAACCTGCTATGTCATTGATGGTTATTAATCCACATTCACATGTAATCTGTTTTATATGCACAGCAGTTCCCTCACTAACAAGTTAAGAAAAATAAAAACAGAAACACAGTGGAGATGGGGGCGCAGGGTGTAGATGGGGGAAGCAGGGGTGTAGATGGGGGAAAGCAGGGTTGAGATGGGGAAGGAGGGGCAGGGACATGGGGGGGCGGTAGCTCACACGAGGTGGCGGGAAAGCATTCAGACAGCAAAATGTCACTTTCCAATCATCATCTGGACAAATTCTTCGTAGTTGACCTGGCCATCACCGTCGATGTCTGCTTCGCGAATCATTTCGTCCACTTCCTCGTCTGTTAACTTCTCCCCCAGGTTTGTCATGACGTGCCGCAGCTCAGCAGCACTGATGTAGCCATTTCCGTCCTTATCAAAAACTCGGAACGCTTCTCTGATTTCCTCTTCGCTGTCCGTATCCTTCATCTTTCGTGCCATCATCGTTAGGAACTCTGGAAAGTCGATTGTTCCACTCCCGTCTGAGTCCACTTCATTGATCATGTCCTGCAGCTCTGCTTCTGTCGGGTTTTGGCCGAGCGAACGCATCACTGTGCCGAGCTCTTGGGTGGTTATGGTGCCGTCACCGTCCTTATCAAACAGTGAAAAGGCCTCTTTAAACTCTGCTACTTGCTCCTCTGTGAGCTGGTCAGCCATTTGCCCTCGAATGACTTGCCTTTGGTGAACAGAGAACTTGTCGAAGGTGTTTTATGAATTCTGCGTAAGGGGAGGTGGGGTCCTGACAGGGCTGAACCCAACAAAACCTGTAAGAAATTAAAATGAAAATAAATAAAAGTAAGACAATTTGTGCCCTTCTAAGTATTAGTAGGTTTTAATTTAAGCTTGTGTCTAACTAAAACTAAAAATTTTGGTTTGGACGTGGTTACGGTAAAGTACTGATTGGAAATCAATAGAAAAATGCAGTAAACGACGCTCTGGTGGAGACTAGCGAACGACATGAATGAGCAACACAGATATAGAAAAACACCGCCCCAGTCCAATGACTGGCAACCGGCATGAGAAAGGAAGATTCGTGAGAAGCAATAGAGGTTAAAGAGACGCTGCCCCAGTCCAATGACCGATCTCGAATGGAAAAACAGTGATATGGCTTCTCTTTTTAGCGGTGAGGCTTTAAGATTTAAGCAGGCTCAAGCACTGCTTAAATAGAGTCAGGTGCACCTGTAACCACCTTTCTAATTAGCAGCTGTGGACCTGTGGAGGCCTGGCTTGGCCTCTTGGTGGAACCTGTTACACTATGCTTATTGGTACGTGTGGAAAATTCCTCTGAATCAGCGTTAATATGTTTCAAATGTTTACCTAAACAAACCTCACTGAACACAACTGCTGCACAAACCCGACAAAATAACACTGCTGGAATTCACTGTGAGCCTGAGTCTGAATAGTTTATTGATCTCCACGGAAATAGAATCCTGCAACATTCCAAAGATCCCATTACTATTATTGCTTCTTTGTTGGTGAATATGGTGGTGCATTACCGCCACCTATTGAGCTGGAGTGAGGAGTGAGACTTTACATCTAATGTTCACTTACATATTTGTATATATTCAAACGGTTAATTCTTTTAATTTTAATGACTATAACTGACAACTAATGTAAATCTCAAATTCAGTATTTTAGCAAATTTGAATATTACCTAAGACCATCCATCCATCATCTTCCGCTTTTCCGGGGTATAACCAAGCAGGTTCAACCCATGTCTGCTGCTTGTATTCTAATCTTGTTCTTTTGGTCATTACTTAATACCAATACAAAAAAAGGATTTTTTGAAATGTTGCCCAACTGAAATGTATGAACACGCACAGCACTTAATATTTAGTTGGGGCACCTTTGGCCAGGACTACTGCAGCAATGCGGCATGGCATGGAGTTGATTAGTCTGTGGCACTGCTCAGGGGTTATGAGAGCCCAGCTTGCTCAGATAGTAGCCTTCAGCTCTTCTGAATTGTTGGGTCTGGACACTTTTTTAAGACCTCATCTTTGCTTTCCCTTTGCCTCTCAATTAATGTGCTTAGACACAGAGCGCTATAAACATCCAGCCTCTTTAGCAATGCCTTTCTGTGTCTCGCTCTCCTTGTGCAAGGTATCATTGCTCATCTTTTTGACAACTGTCAAGTCAGCCCTATGATTGTGTAGCCTACAGAATCAGACTGAGAGACGACTTAAAGGCATTTGCAGGTATTTTGAGTTAATTAACTGATTAGAGGGTGGCACCAGGTGTCTTCACTATTAATATTCTCATTCATTTTCTGAGATACTGAATTTGGGATTTTCATTAGATGGTAGTTATTACGATCAAAAATCATTCAAAGAAATAAACACTTGAAATAAATATTTCGGCTGGATATATGATGGACACGTGGGGGAAGTTGTGGATCGTGAGTCCGTTGTGGATTGTGAGTTTATCTATTTGGATTTATGATCATAGGTATACTGCTAATTAATTTAGGCATTGCCCAGGTGTATCAAGAAATTAAGAGAGTTGGGTCAGTGGTCAAGAGCCCCCAGAAACTACCCAACACAACTGATGTGCAAGGTAGAGCCATAGGAACTCAGGCTGTGACTTTTAAGCACAACATGGAATCGATCTTGGATCAGCTCTACAAACGAGTGGAGGATTGTAAGATTGCATCCTTGTATCCTTGTTAATAAAATAACTTTTTCATGATACTGTAATAACAATAATGTGTGTGTGTGTGTGTATGTTTTGTTACTTAATAATAAACACCTGGATTAGATAGCTGTTATGGCCGGTGGAGACAGGAAATAGACAGTTCCAGTTGTTTCACAGCTGTTACTTTATTGCAGGAGTAGGTGGAACATAAAAACGATGGAGATCAACCAAAAACATGAATAGGAGCTGGAGTGCTGCAGACTCAAAAAGTCAGAAGACGATCGGCCGGTACACATGAATGTGGGAACTAGGTCACAGGACGCAAGTGACGTAGGTGTTGGGGGAGGCGTGGAGTAGTCCAAAGAGAACAAAGAGAGAACAAAGATACTTCACGGGGAAGCAGCGTATCTGGGGGAAAGAAGTAGGCTGAGACAGTCAAACCACCTGAAATTAATAAGATCGGGAAACGGCACGTGATAGGCGGGGAGAAGTGCAAGCCATGGGAGCTCTGACAATAGCAAACCTTTTAATGTAAAACCTTTGTGGCCCATTGCTGTGAGTGGGTTAAATAGATTTTGCCTTTGTACAGAGTGTTTTAAGCAATGAAGTACTGTAGAATATATATCCTTATGTGTGCAATGCCTACAAATGTCTACCTTTAGCCTTATGTTCCATTCTCTCTGCTACGGGTAGTTCTGTACCCGTTTCTTTACTAGTACTAGCCTCTGTTTTTATTGGGGGATATGGCAACACACCTTTGGTATGTTAAGAATTGTTTTGCAGCTGAATGTATCGTTTCATTTTACTCTACTCCTACATGAGCTGGTGTGACCTCTGCACTTTGTCCCACCAAATGAATGACACAGTCGTTGGATGAAGGGTCTTTACTGCAACAATTTCAGCATGCATATATTTCACAAGATATGTATGGTCAGTTGCCAGCCCGCAGCAGGCATATCTCAGTCTGCTGCTGGTCTCACTTTCATAGTATATACATGAATCTTTAAGCCAGTGATCATATAATAGTATTCTATATATATTTTATAATTATCTTAATATAATTATAATTATTATTTAACAGTTATTATTATTTAGAGTGTGTGCTCTAGTGGGCTGAGTGAAGATCACAGAGACCCGAGTGACAGAATGCGTTGTGTTTACGAGTGGCTAAATGCAGCAAGTGGCGATGAAATTGAGCCAACAGAGCTGCGGACTGTGAAACTGTCACTGCAACTATCTAGGTCTGAATGCCTGGGAACACTATCTGATTATTCAATGGGAGTGGTCATATCAGGTTCCTTATTAAGATTGTCAGTCAAGCATTGGGGCATTGTGTTCACATCAGCATGTGGTTAACCAGCATCACCACACTGCATGAGCCAGGACATTGTACGTTCTCCACTCCCTTCTACCTCATCAGGCACAACGGCCTCACTTCCACCAGCGGAGTCCACTTTATTCAACTGTGCTGGAGTCATAACCATCTCAACATCCACCATCCAGGAAGGAAATTAACAGGTAGCATAAGGTTCCTATGGACCACCTTCTCCTTGCCTGGCAGAGAATCCTTGACTCTATAGACATTAATGGCAGGCCTCACAGACATGAATTCATACAGGGTGGACTCTCACTTGTCTGCAATTTTCCGCTTCCCTCTTTCACCCCTGTTGGCAAGAAGGACTCTATCCCCATCTGCCAAAGCAGATCCTCTCACCTTTCGGTCATATAGCTTGGCATGATGTGCCTGCTCTTGGACGGTGTTCTTCTGCACAATCTGGGCAGCCTCAGACAGGTCCCTCTTCAGATGAGTCACAAACTCAAGATGACTGACTAAATCGTTGTTGTCGTCAAGGGTATGCCCGAAAATGGCATCAATAGGGAGCCTTGGGATCCTCCCAAACATGAGATAAAAGGGTGCAAATCCAGTGGTCTCATGTACTTTACAGTTATAGCAAAAGTTCAGGAGTTGTAGAATGTTAGGCCACTTTGCTTTTGACTGTGGTAGCAATGAGCTAATTATGTTAAATCTCTCCGTGATGCCATTCCCCATCGGGAAGGTGATAGCAAGTGGTGTGTGAGTTTTGTACCCCAGCCATTTGAAGTAATTCCTTAATTAGTCTGCTCTAATAATTGCCCCCTGATTGGAATGGATACGTTTTGGAAATAAGTAAATGAGAAAGAAGTCATTCCAAAGATGCCATGCTTCCTGCTTAGCAGATTAGTTTTTGCAAGGAAAAGCATGTGCCATTTTTGAGAAATGATCTGTGATGACAAAGACATCCAAAATTTTGTCAGAGTTCAGAACAGCGATCTCTTCTGATGTTATGGAACACTCTGCGGCATGTGGCATAGAGTCATCTACTAACCCCTCAGCCAACTCATCACTCTGGGTATAAACAGCATAAGAAGAGCAGCATAAGGCTCAGACAAAATGTGGTTGGTGACACATGACTGAACAAATGGCTGTTGACTCATAGCATCAGCAACAACATTTTTGGGACCAGGTATGTACTTCAGATGAAATCTGAATGAAGCAAGCTTGTAAATCCACCTTTCTTCACACGCATCAAGCCATGGCTTGGTCAGAATATAAGTCAAGGGATTATTATCTGTTCAAACTACAAAGTGTCTGCCCTTCAGGCAATGGCTAAATTTGTCCATCGCCTATTTCAGTTCAAGCCTATGTGCTGGGTAGTTCAACTGAGACCTGGAAAGTGTTTTACTTGCAAAGGCCACAGACCTAACTATTTTCAGCAGGTGACATCTGAGAAAGAACAGCTCCAATTCCGTCAAATGAAGCATCCACTGCCAAAATGAATGGCTTGTTGAAATTAGAATGGGTCAGAGTAACACTTGTCTTGATGTCATGCGTCAGGGTCTCGAATGCCTCCTGACATTCTGTGGATCAGTCAAATGGAGACAATTTGACAGCTGATGCTTTCTTGAGGCTTTTGCACCCTTTCTTCCCTGAATAGCGTGTGTCAGGATGAGCAGTAAGCTTGAATAAAGGTTTGGCCTTTGCAGAGGATCTCTCAATGAAGTGTATATTATACATGAGCATACCCAAAAATGACCTGATATTCTTTGCACTTATCAGATTTCATGAGGTCAGTGGCCTGGATGTCAGTGATAACTTTTACCTTCTCTGGATCAGTTTTTAACACCATCTTCACATATGATGTGACCAAGAAACCTCACAGACCTCTGAAGGAACACACATTTCTTAGGCGCGAGTTTAAGGTTGTGCTCTTTAAGACGGGAGAACACCATCTGCAACTTTTGAAGGGCAACGACCAAACACCAGAAGATCATCCAGGTAGCAAAGTAGGTTTGTAAAATTCTGATTTCCAAATATAGACGTCATTATATGCATGAATGTGGCAGGACTGTCACACAAACCCTGAGGAAGATGAGTATATTCATGCCCAAAGGGTGATGAAAAGGCATTGTATTTCCTGTCTTCCTCGTGTAGAGGGACAGTGTAAAAACCTGATGTGAGGTCCATAGTGGAGAAGAATGTATTGCCACCAAGTGCTGCTAGAAAATCAGCTTAATGAGGTAATGGATTATGGCATCCTCAGAATAAAAGCATGATTGGTGGGGTTAATAACTTTGACAGGCACCCACCCATCACCCCACAACGGAGTAATGTTTCTCCCAACAAGGACGCGTCTTGGCCTGGCTTTTGACTGGGTAGGCTCCACAAGCACAGTACTGTCTGCTGGCTTTGATGACAAAGCAGGTAACTTGCCGCAGAGAAGATGTTCACTTTGTGGTTCAAGAATCACACATCTTTTGATCTGTACTGTGCCCACTTTATCAGGAACAGAATCACCTTTCCATCTTTCAGTATTGGACAACAGTGACATGAATTGGCAGAGTTCATCATGCTGAGCATTGCAAGTTAAGGATATCAACTTCCAATAACTGTCAGTGTTTTTCAATTATGTTAACAGGTGCTTGATTGCATTGCTGCCTAAGATCATCTGCTTTTGGCCTGGCACAACTAGTGCTGAAATTATCATCTTACACCCATAGACAGTGACCATCGTACAAGCCCTTGGGAGTAACATGATTACCACCACATCCAACAATAACAATATCTAGTCTC
Source organism: Corydoras maculifer (assembly GCA_019802435.1). Taxonomy (NCBI): domain Eukaryota; kingdom Metazoa; phylum Chordata; class Actinopteri; order Siluriformes; family Callichthyidae; genus Corydoras; species Corydoras maculifer. The sequence continues at coordinate 326,189 of JAFMOD010000296.1, read as the reverse complement.
TTTCATTGTAATGTCAGGACGATGCAGCAAGAGGTTTGCCTCAGCAGCTTCAATTAGGGTGCAGGCCATAGATCCACTGTCTATTATTGCTCTGAGAGTAGGCCCATTGTGGACATCCAATGAGGTGTAAATTAAGCTATCAGCTGTCAGAATTCTGTGAGATCCATGAAAAATGACTGTTTTGAATGAAGACATACTGCTGCTGTAGAATTCATAATGTGACTCACATTTCAACAGCTCCTTTTTTCTCGTTGGGAGAAAAATCTCTTGTCTAAGATTTGATTTTTGTATGAAAGTTTTAATAAGCTCCTCCCATTCAAGTATGGAGACTGTGTCCGATCCTTCACCTTTAAAGGTTTGTGGTTTTTTAACCTTCCTTGGTGTGACCAACGGTGTCATGGTGCGTGACGTCACACAAAAAATAGTCCGACCTTGCTCTAAAAAACAGAAGTATTTATTAACATTTTCGTTACGAATCAAATAAGGAAAAACGAAAACCAAAAAGTCAAAACGAAAAATCATACCCCGGCGCGACGCCAGGACGAAAACCAAAGAGCATGGCTTTAACGGAGCGACAAGCCGGTCCGTGGAACAAAGGACAGGTGAGAAGCCGATCGTGCTGGCGAGATGTGCCAAACCGGAGTGCGATCCAATCCAGAGGAATTAGGGCTAGGAGAACACACAGTTAGCACAGAAGAAAGCGAATCAATCCAACGCGACCGACGCCGCCACAGCGTCACTTAAATAGTGCTGTCAATTAAAAATCTGGCGACTCGCCACGCCCCCCAACTGAAGGAAGACCTGGTGGCTGAGCACTGGCAGGGGAGTGGGAAGTCGCCGGTCTTACAAACGGAACCTGGGACAGATCAACAACTTAACTTCATTGGCTGAGGCCTATGGCTGGTGTCAGCTTGTGTATTGGCTGAAAGAGGAGCTGGTGGGTTGGGTGATGTAATGTTTGTTAAGATGCTATTGGCTAACTGTTGGCCAATCAGCTGTATTACACCGCTCATCTGATTAATTAAACAAGATGGATCATGTGTTCGGTGTGGATACAATGATAGGGTGTAAAGTATGCGCAACACCATTTTGATGAGATATGGGAGGAGGTATACTGTCTATTATTTGCTACAAGCATTTTTTCAGAATCTAGTGAATCAACATTGTTGACAGAGCCACCAACAGAAAAAGGTATAGGTGTGTCTAAAACAGAGCATTTACCTTGACTGGAATACATCTTTCTTACACTCACATAACACGAAAAAAAACTGATGGATCACTGATAAATACACAGCTGCTGCTGGGTATGTCCTGGATGATTATTCACTTCTAAGGTACCTACTGTTAAACCCCCAGACAGAGGCTGAGAAGTAATTGAACATAGCACACATCAGAACACGCAGTGTTGTTGAGACAAATCTGGCTCCATGGAAACATCACAGTTACATAACATAATATTGCAGTTAGTGCTGGCATAAGAATTTTCAACTGAAGGAGGAAGATGAGGATGAAGAGAGAGAGAAGTCGGCATTCCTGTTCCTGCCTTATTTTATGCCTTATCAAGAAGTTGAATGTCAAGCACTGATAGTTTGTAATTTGACAAAACTGACTCCCAGTGCTGTCAGAACTCCTTTTGCTTTGATGTTAAGGAGTTCTGTTATATATGGACTCACCATATGGACTTGTTGACTCTGTGCAATAAAGAAGTATGGATTCAAGGGTTCAGTGCAAACTTTTGTCCATGTATCACTGTTTACAGTGCAAGTTGTCTGCATATAGACCATCACAGGTGAATGTGAGTTGGAATTAATTAACACAATTTAGTAGACAAAATGCATAATTTATCAGAGGTTAAATTTTTGTTAAGTTGCAATTAAAAAGAGGTGGTCCTCTGGAGCAACCCTTCCAGCACTCACCATCCTCAACAGTACTGTAACGGCTGTGGACTCCTACAAGTTACTGGGCACAGTAAACTCCAAGGACTTGAAATGGGATTGCAACATCAGCATCATCATCAAGAGAGCTCAGCAGAGGCTGTACTTCCTGCGTCAGCAGAGGAAGTTCAACCTGCCCAAGGAGCTGATGGTGCAGTTCTACACTGCCACCATAGAATCTGTCCTCACCGCATCCATCACAGTGTGAGGCAGCTCAGCCACCAGACACGACACCCACAGACTGCAGCGCATCATTAGGTCTGTAGAGAGAACCATCGGTGTACAGTTATCCTCCCTACCGGACCTGCACAGGGCCAGAACCAGGAAGCGGGCAGAGAACATCGTCCGTGATCCATCACACCCTGGACATCACCTGTTCCAGTATCTTCCCTCAGGCCGGCAGTTCAGCCAGTTGAGGATCAAGACCTCCAGACTACAAAAAAGCTTCTTTCCACACGCCATCACACTCATGAACAGCCGAACATTTAAACACCACTTTTACACTTACTTTTTACAGTTTACCACACATATCCAAATCCAGATGTTCTCCCACCAGTGACTCATTGTTATCCATATTTATACTCATATTATATCTATTTAAGTGTGTGTGGACGAGGTTGTTACTTCTGTAATGTCAGGTTATTGTATTTTAATATCAGTTTAATGTGCTCCGTGAGCTACTAACCAAGGACAAATTCCTTGTATGTGTAAGCATACTTGGCCAATAAAGCCTGATTCTGATTCTGAATTAAAGCAATACAAGTGATGTGAAACATAAAGCTGTGTAGTAGCGCCATCTGGTGGTTAATCTGTATATTTTATTATCTGTCTTGTTATTTCACTTTTTTAATCGGGTACATTTTCGACATTAGTAAGATAGCAGTACAATATTGTTATCTCAGTCCACTTAATTTTGCTATTTACAGCTTTGAACTTGTTTCAGTTGTATGAACTTCGTTTTTTGCTTGAGATATGTAAGAATTTTTTTATTTTTATTTTCCAGAAGCACAATATATCATTATTATAATTAATTACAGAACCTAATGCATAATAATGAGATGGGCAAGTCCAGTATATAGTATATAATGTTTAAAACTAAGAAATTATTTTGCTTTTAAAATACCAAAAGTCCCAAATACATTTTTATACATAAGTAAAATGTTATTTTCACTTTGCTTATTTAAAAGCAAGGTTTATTTATTTCTCTATCTTTTTAACAACTATATTTTTGTCCTGTCTCTGAAGTCAGCTTCTCACAAACACTTTCTTCTGCAAGAAGGCCGCAATTTTTTGAACAAGACACATGTAAGGAATGTAAACTATCTGGATGCGTCATTGGGGGTATGACATTTTACATTTGGCCATTTAGCAGACGCTTTAATCCAAAGTGACTTACAAAGCGAGCAAAGGGTTGGCAACAGCATCCCTGGAGCAATGAGGGTTAAGGGTTTTGCTCGAGGACCCACATTGGTAACTTCAGTGGTCCTGGGATTTGAACCCACAACCTTCAGATTGCTAACCGCTGAGCTATCACAGCCAAACTTACTCTGATTGGTCCAATAAAAGCTTTCCGAGTGACACAACAAATCTGTCAAAAGAAGAGTCAAAACTCTCAAAAAATATTTACAAAATGAGATCTTAAAGGTTTGTTCTGCAAATGCTAATTTTCAAATTTGACAACATAAAGTATTCCATTTCCCCCAGATATCAATAAACTCTTCAGACTCTAATTTAAATCAACTTTGTTGGAAGATTCGGGTCCTTGATGAATTCCAGCAGTACCGAAGCAGGGCAGGTTTGTCGGCTTTGTGCAGCAATTGTGTGGTTTGTTTGTGTAAATATTTGGAACGTACTAACGTTGATTTAGCGGAATCTTCCACATGTACCGATATGCAGAGTTCATAAAAAACCTTTATTTCTCTATTCACCAAAGGCATGTTGTTCAAAGGAGCGGTAAGCAACCAAATCGAGGAAAAGGGCTGACCAGCTGATAGAGGAGCAAATAGAGGAGTTTGAAGATGCCTTTTTACTGTTAAAAGTAAAATAAAAGACGGTGACGGCACCATAATTACCGAGATTTGGTGATATGGCCCTGACATGATCCACGAAGTGGACCCAGAAGGGAATGGAACAATCGACTTTCTAGAGTTCCTAACCATGATGGCTCGAAAGATGAAAGATACGGACAGTGAGGAAAGGCATGTCGTTCAAGGGCGGGAAGCAACTAAATCAGTGATTCTCAATTATTTTCTGTTAAGCCCCCCCTAGGAAGAAGAAACACCCCCCCCCCACACACACACACACACTTACTGAAAAAGTATTTTTACATGCCCACTGTAGTATGATTTGCCTTTAAATTTGTTATAAGTACACCTGTTTTATAACAGTGTATCCTTATAATAAAGAAAACAAAAATGAAAGAAATATAGATCAATTTAGAACAAAGAATCATTTTATTAACTTAGTTTTTTAGTTTGCAACAGAAAAGAATGAAATCCTTATTTAAACTAGAAACATTTTTGAACTGACTGGCATTTGATACTGAAAAATTTAATGAAATAAAATCAATAAATAATAATAAATTCAAATTCATCAGCAACATTTATTCAGAAGCACAATATATTAACACTTTAACCTACAAAACAAAAATGAATACAACAATGTGCTGTTTTTTTTTTTTAATTTTAATCAAAATAAGGAAGTCAGAACTACGTAATGTCTACAACGCGCCCGTTTTGCAGCGCACAGCTTTTCTGAAGTAGCTTTCATAAAGCGGGATGAATGCTGGCTATACACAAAAGCGGCGACGCAGCAACTGCGCATGCGCACATGTCAACATAAAGGTCTTCTTCATCGGACAATAAAACTTGACCATGAACTGTCATAAAAATCACTAACTAACATAATATAATGTAAGACCCTCCTTAAAAAAAAAATACACAATTCTAATTCGAAAATCTTTTTAATAATACTTTGCACTGTAGCCACTGGAACTTGAGAACATAGACTGTGACAGATTGCGAAGGGTATGAATATTTTTGGACATGCCACTTTTTGTTCAAATGTAAATAAAAGCTAAGAAATACGAGTGTGCCCAGCGAAAGATCGGCATGGGGACCCCCCCGACCCTGATATAGGATAAAGTGGAAGATAATGGATGGATGGATGGATGAATTTAACATCCATCATCTTCTGTTTTATAAACTATTTAGGTCGTGGGTGGGTTCCCATGCCCATCCAGGGAGGAACGTTTTGAGCGCTGGGCAGATACACCCAGGACAGGGTGCCAATCTATCGCTGGGCACACACACACTCACTCACACAGACACAAACAGACTCTTTATTGGGCAATTTGGAGCATTCAATTTACCTTTATCCATGTTAAACCACCCAGATTGGGATTTGAACCAGAAATCCAAAATGCTGAGAGGCGTTACACTAAGCCACCGTGCCACCTGGAAAGTTAGGCAAGGGTCCACTTTAAACACAGTCTATTAAAAAAACACACTGACACAATACTACTTAATGGTTTAAAAAAATATTAATATAATAATTCAAACTAATTTGCAGAAATATAAATTAAGTTACAAAAATTCAGTGTTACTGATTTCCACTGTTCACATTTCAGGAAAAAAAATTAACAGTTCAATATACTGTTATTAAATATAAATGTTACAGTTTTACATATTTATCTTAATTTATAAATGATTAGGAGTAGAACTGTGAAATTGTGTTTAACATCTTCAATAATTGTGACTGAAGTTTAAATTTTAGTTATGTAGTCTATATAGTTAAACTAAAGTTAGGTTTGTTTGTTAAAAATCTAACAGCATTAGGTTCCGAATCTTAATGCCATTCAATATAAATTATGTACCATGAACCTCCATATATTAAATAATCAGAGTTATCTCTTAAACTATTCAAACTTTTCTAGATTTCCAGAGAATCCAGAAGAAGTGTGATGCTTGGAGATACACAGCATTCCAGCATAAAACCTAAAATCTGGTGGTGCTATTATCATGATTTGATCCTGTTTTGATGCATCTGCTCCAGGACAGCTTGCAACAATTAATAGAATTAATTGAAATTAGAATTAATAGAAAACAGATTTATACCATTTAACTGTAAAGAAAAATTATATTGTATATTTGTACAACCTCTGTGTGACTGTAGATTGGTAGAGTCCAGATCATTAGCGGTGGATTTTGAAACATTTTTTAACTTTTCTTTTAAAGTGCTTAGAAACCTCTTTTTTTCATGCCATCATACACATCCACAAATATGTAAAATAAATTTCTTTGAATAAAACAGGACTCATACTTACACCTGACTGTCATCTCTTTAAGATAAGATAAACCTTTATTTGTCCCACAAAGGGAAAATTCGCATTCTCAGCAGCAGATACATTAGTAAAAAATGTATCTAGTCATTAGAAGAGATTTAAAAAACTAGGAAAATTTTTTATAGAATTAGAAATCTATATATACACGATAAAATTCAAATTTTCAAATTTACCACCCACAGTCCAAAAACATGGGTCAAGGTCAATTGAATTCTCCAAATTTCCCCATATAGAGTGTTTGTTGTGTGAGTGAGTGAGTGAGTGTGTGCCCAACGATAGATTGGCTCCCTGTCCTGGGTGTATCTGCCCAGCGCCTAAAACTTTCTCCCCTGCCCTGGATGGGCATAGGGAACCCCCCGCACAACCCTAGTAAAAAAGGATAAAGTGAAAGATAATGGATATACATACATATATATATATATATATATATATATATATATATATATATATATATATATATATATATATATATATATATATATATATATATATATATATATATATATATATTCATTCATTCATTTATTATCTCCCGCTTATCCTCTATTAGGGTCGCGGTGGGGTTCCCCATGCCCATCCAGGGGAGAACGTCTCGGGCGCTGGGCAGATAGACCCAGGACAGGGCGCCAATCCATCGCTGGGCACACACTCACTCACACAGACACACTCTAAATGGGGCAATTTTGAGAATTCAATTAACTTGATCCATGTTTTTGGACTGTGGGAGGAA
>JAFMOD010000296.1:297045-318348 GCA_019802435.1 Corydoras maculifer | reverse complement strand
AGGGCGCCAATCCATCGCTGGGCACACACTCACTCACACAGACACACTCTAAATGGGGCAATTTTGAGAATTCAATTAACTTGATCCATGTTTTTGGACTGTGGGAGGAAACCGGAGAACCCGGAGGAAACCCACGCAGACACGGGGAGAACATGGAAACTCCACCCAGATGGGGATTCGAACCGGGAATCCCTAGCGCTGAGAGGCAAATGTGCTAACCACTAAGCCACCGTGCCGCCTATATATATATATATATATATATAACAACAGGTCAATCAGTCCGTGCTGCTCCAAGCTGCTTAAGTTGTGATCTGAGATCTTCTGTTCGTGCACGCAGTGTTTAAAGTGCGTCTCTTATGATGTCAAAGATAATTACAAATTAAACTTCATAATAACTCTTTATTTCCAATGAAATGTGATCACTATTATAAAACAAATATGTTCCCACAAAACGTTACCACAAAAGGAAAATATCACTTCAGTTTACAAGCCGAATAAAAACTGTTACTAAATAAACAAATCATCTAATAAAATTATTCAGCAGTGACAATGGACATAATGTTTATAAAGCTATAGAAATAAATATTTAAGTATATAATACACATAAAATTTAAGACAAAATGATTATCTGGCGAAAACTCCTGCCATCAGGAGTGTCAAACCCAGTATAAATATTTCAAATAAATATTTAAATATTTGTGCTCTCCAGAAAAATGTTCCTGTGAAAATCATACAAATTTAAAATATGAGCATGGTCAAAATAAACATATCGCTGGGCCATTAATAACAATAATAATAGATCAGTTTAAAATAATCTCATGGGCTGGATAGAATTGTATTACAGGCCGAATGTGAGTGAGTTCTGACACTTCGTAATGTAAACCCATTCCCCATTCAAATAAATGCAGAAAATGAGCTAGACCCAGTTAAAATTCTATATTCTTCAACAAATAATAATAATGATACACTTTTAGTTTCAGGTGGATAATTGACTATATCTAGGAAGTAGGATAAAATAACCTTTTATTATCCCAAAAGGGGAAATTTGCATTATTACAGCAGCATCGTCATAAACAGGATTTAAGGCGGTCATGATTGTAAGTGGTTAGTGCGTTGCAGAGAGCGGTGCTGATCGTAGAGTCTTAGAGCAGCAGGAAGGAAAGAGCTACGGTATCTGTCCTTAAAGCATCGTGGGTGTAGGAGAAATGTAAAAGGATAATGTAATGTAAAAGGATATTAAATGATCTATTTGAAGCAGTTTCAAAACAGTTAGGGAAAAAATAGTTAAAGTACAGGGAATGTTGAAAATCACAAATATTCTATGGACTCCTGATGTATATAACTACCAATGTTCAGTGAGGAAGCATGACAATTCCTAATATAAAAATATAAATATTTCAAGCTGCTTTAAAGTTTTAGTTTTAAAGCAAAAATGTGGACATGTTACCACAAAATTTAAATTTGATAGGTTTGCTTAACAACCTTTTTTAACCATAAGATGTTAGTAAGGCGAGAACTGGCTACTGTATCAATATAATGGGATAAAATAAATTAATAAATCTGAATTTTCGAAACAAATAAGGGTGTGTCATTATCATATAGTTTACAATAATAACAGTATATATAAAAACACACACATTGTGATAATAGTGATATTCCCACTTGTTAGACCAATGACATCATGCAGTTATGCATGGTATATCTTCATTACCTGAGTCATTTAGGATGACAAAGCAGTATGTCATAAAGCAGCATAGTGTCTCAAAGAGAAGAAACTAGAGTGTGTGTGTGTGTGTGTGTGTGTGTGTGTGTGTGTGTGTGTGTGTGTGTGTGTGTATGTGTGAGAGAGACACAGCATTTCTCAAAGTGTTTGGTGTGCCCCACTGGTGAGTGCAGAGGGTAAAACAGTAGTATGTTTATGCGTAAAGTAAGTGTTTTGTCATATTGCCAAGAATTTTGTTATAGAAAAATATTGCCCTAAAATGTCATGTTTTTTCCAGTCCTGTGTTTAATAATAGTCTTTTTATTTATCTGAGACTCTCATCTCATTACCTTCCACTTAATTCTCTACTAAAGTTGTATGGGGTTCTTCATGTCCATCACAGGGAGAAGGTTTCAGGCGCTGGGCAGATACACCCAGGACAGAGCACCAATCTATCGCTGGGCACACACTCACTCACCCATACATGCACACACTATATGGGGCACATTAAAAGTGAACTAATTTATCCTTCTATTTACCGTAAAAAATGAAGCAGATATCAAAACGTGTAAAATCATTCATTCATTCATTCATTATCTCCCGCTTATCCTCTATTAGGGTCGCGGTGGGGTTCCCCATGCCCATACAGGGGAGAACGTCTCGGGCGCTGGGCAGATAGACCCAGGACAGGGCGCCAATCCATCGCTGGGCACACACTCACTTACACAGACACACTCTAAATTGGGCAATTTTTGAGAATTCAATTAACTTGATCCATGTTTTTGGACTGTGGGAGGAAACCGGAGAACCCGGAGGAAACCCACGCAGACACGGGGAGAACATGGAAACTCCACCCAGATGGGGATTCGAACCGGGAATCCCTAGCGCTGAGAGGCGAATGTGCTAACCACTAAGCCACCGTGCCGCCCGTGTAAAATCAATCCAATCAAATTATTTCAAACCAAATAACAATTAGTGGAACCCAGAGAAGCTTTTTCTAAATAATTTATATAATTCTGAAGATTCAAATTTATGGTGAAATAATAAGCATGACAAAGTACTAAATTCAGCCACCTGTTAAATCAGACTGTAAACCTGTAGGTGAGGATAAGTCCATGGACCTCAGAGAATTACAACACATTGTTCTGCAATTTTAAACCTCATAATGATAACTAAAATGTGTTTATCATTGTCACGAAACTTGTCACCATGTCAGGTTATAGTTACAGGGCAAAACATGAAAAGGCTTTTTATATTTTAAGTTTTTATATGCATGTTTAAATGCTAATTGGGTATTTGCAAGGACAACGTTGTGTTACTGTCTTTTCCATTGTTTATATGGCAAACAATGAATTTCCATCACATCACCTAACTGCCCTTCACATGCGTTCCCTACCTGCTATCCCCATTACATTTCTGTTGCTTCCAGCCATAAGTTACCACATTTTCTAAAAGTTTCACTATGTCTATATCAACTTATATCAGGTCTCTTAAGAGCTGGCAAGGATGTTAAACTAGTTTACAGTGTATATCCTTAAGAATATCCCATACATCCTCTTTTATGCTTGAAAATGGTGTTCTCTGGCCTTCCTTTCAAACCTCATCCACTATTTCAATCAATATTCACTTCCTTTTAACTTCTAATCTAGCTATTACCCCTACTTCACCCGAACACAGCATCTTACCTGCTGTGTACTATTCAACTTTCAACACCCACACTTGACTCCCTTCACTTAATGGTGGCAATTTAGTTATTATGCCCTCTTTATGGCTTCATGGCCGGTAAACCTTTTGCCCAATCTGTATAGTAATTGAATGCTATTGACCATTTTTCTCATACTGTCCAGTGTACATGTGTTGTTTACCAAGTTACTGTAATATGTTAACTAATTGCTTTCAACAGCTTTACCCCATCCAACATGGAGTTTAATCCACACTTGCAGTACCTTAATTGATAAAATTTATCAGTCAAGCTTCTACCTTCTCAGGCAGACTGAAAACCGTATCAATGGTAACTTTCAACTGTGTCCTTCTGACAAACTCCTCTATCCCAAATATACTACTGAACTCTAGGTTCTAGCAACCAAATATATTACCATGTGGGGTCTTAGCATGTGTATCAACCACATGGCTCTATATTAGAGCTGAGGATTCATATAATACACTTTAATGACCATATACCTCTTACCATAATATCTGATCCAATATACAAATGTATCAGCAGTAATATAGGCTTAATAAATTATCTAGGATCCCAACATTAAAATACATAAAAATAATAAAAAACTAATCCTCATTTCTGTTTAAATAGTTAATGCTAGCATGCACTTCCTCTGACACACATAGCACAAAGTGTTAAGTGTGTGGAGAAAGGGTGTCACTTCAAACCCTATAAACCCAACGCTCAGGTGTCAATGTAAAATTGTGTCCAGTGTGTTGTGATGGCGAATCAGATTGCTGCACCACTCAAGCACCTGTGTGAGCAATTAAAAACATGGCATGTTTTCATTTTGAACTTTAAATAAGCACAATACAAAGGCTTTAATATTTTATAAAAAAACAGCTATTTTAATCAGAAAGATGTGCTTCTACAAATAACCATTTATTTCAGAAGCTAGATGAATTCTGGAACTTAAGTCCTATTTAAAACGCATCTATTTTGCAGAGCTGTAGGGTAATTGGATACAAGTGACCATAAAACAGTCATTATCTTAAAGGTGGTATTTTTCTGACGTTTGATTACTGGTACAAGACGTGAAATCAGAGCCATATGCAAAAACTTTTAGAAGTAAAGTTGATGGTAACCAGAAGTAAGATTTGGCCGAGGCACTGCTGCATTAACAAATCACCTATATCATCAACAACATGTGTGTGTGGCAGACAGTAAAGAGCAGCTAGTGGGGTGAAATCCAGGGATAAGTTGTGTGGGTCATTTATATGAACAAACAAATTTCATTATTAGCTGAAAATTCACCAAAACTAAAAGCACTTCATTTTTATAATAATTCACTTAACACTTGTACAAGTCTTACTATTTGGTTTTAGTTGTACAGATACAGAAGTGTAAACTGCAAACCCAGCAGATAAAAGAACTCTTTTGTTTTTTATATTTATATTTTCATTATTATTATTATATTTACTTTTTCTTACTTATACAGGGCGGACGGCAAAGTAAGAATGACATTACGCCGGGAAAAACATTTCTATATGTGCATATGACAATGAGCTTTGAATTCTTGTAGTTAAAACATCACGACCTAAGAAATTAGTTGGACAATTTGGAGAATACAGAAAGAAATGGATTAATTGCAGATTTCCAATTTCCAGAACCAGTGGAGTAGTATAGTGCTGAGTATGAATAGATTCTGAGCATCCTATGGTAGTGAGTGTATTTGTACTAAGTGTTCCCTATTTGTCCTAAGTATTATACTGTATTTCCTGAAGCAGTGACCCCGAGTTTTAATTAGAAAATCAAATTGTTCACCACCTGCACCACAGGTAACAATTGGTGCTGGGATAATTTCTCGACCTGTGGAGGACACATGACTAATTTGGAAGGCAATCTTTTTAGCCAAAAATCAGCTATTTTTTTCAACCATTGGATACAAACTCTGTTCGTCTACCCCGTTGAATAATATTCCGATTCCTTATTTCCTAATAACTGGTCTAAAACCCGGTTTCACGAACCCAGTTAAACCTAAAAAGCGCCTAGAACCCGGTTCTATTAAACGCTTATAACCCAATGTGCGGCATGGGACCTTTCTCCAACTTCGCACCACTTCCATGCGTTCCTCTTAAATATAATTCTCATTAACTATGTTTTTACACTCGAGCGTAAACTTCGGTGTTAATATTAGGAACGTACCAATAAATCCACCTTCCAGTGTTCATGAAAAATTCTACTGATTCTACAGCAACAATTCTACAGCAACAATTTATAACACTTACGGACTCCGGCATTAACACACACTCATTACACTAAATATTGAATGCAGCTAAACTATGCAGTAAAATCTGCTTACCTTCGGCGCGCCTGAGTGTGCATGAAGTTAGAAGTCCAGTACCGAAATTTTTATTGTTCTTTTGCCTATTTTCAAAACCATCCTCTGGCTACCATCTGTTGGATCTTTTGATTTTTGAAAAAGGCAGAAAGAACGAGCCTATGCAAAAATGGTCGTCTCAACTCATTTGTTGAGAACAAAAAAAAATTAAAAAACACCATCAGTAACTCACGCTGGCCAGCGGGTCTGCCATCCTCAGCGTTCAGATGCTGTGTCTGCCTCCGAGTCTGAGTGATAGAGCCCCCTCGCAGTGCTTACCTGTGTATATATCAGTGAAGTCTAATTCCCGCCCCTTAACTGCCTAAGCCAACACAAATTACTGCCCTAGGGTTTAAATCAGCCAATCCCAGCCCAGTATTTTGTTTCAAATCTAGCGTGCCCCACCCCACTTCCAAATGGCAGCAGGAACACATAAGAGTCATTTGTCTGAATACAAACTTTCGGTCATTTTGGGACTGGTATTATGTTCACGTAATTTTTAATTCCTGACAGAATCCAGGGATGATGCCAGGGCCTGTTGCTTTCCTTACCATCATTGTAACAGGTGCCTAGGGTTTGCGTGTTTTTTGCATTCGGCATTTTAGTTAATTAACCGGGTTTGTTCATTGATTTGTTTTGTGCACATGGTCGGGTGTTTGCATATTTAGTTTCTTTGTTCCCCTTCCTCCGTGCATTTTGCATTACCTCTCTGTTTTTGGTGTATCTACATCTTTAAATAAACCTGAGTTTTCGCTACCTGTTGTGCTACCGCTACCTGTGGTCTCCCTTCAGCATATTAGGGCGCTTCGGCCTTGCGCTACTTATGCATAGCCCTTCAAACCAAGGTAAGCAAGCATGACAGAATGACGTGCCAGGCAATTTTGGGGAGTCCAGAGCCCAGGTTAGCGCGTTCTTTAAATTTTTCTTTGTGGGGGCAGTAAACCCCTGTACTCGCGGCACCCTCCGTCATGTCCGCAAGTACGTCAGTATGCGGTGCCCACCGTGCCAGAGCCGTAAGGACGGCTTTGATTTGGCTTCGGAGTGGTATGACTCTGAGTATGAGTTCATTTGGAGGAGTGGGTATGAGTCGCTCTGTGCTGAGGAGGGTCTCAATATTGTCAAGATCTCCGATGACGAAGTGGGCGAGTCGAATGTGTATGGGCATATCCTGCCGATACGCACTCTCCTAAACTCTGAGGAGTTCTGCACTGACTGTCCGGTACAGTTTGTTGCGCCGCTGGTGTGGAACCGAGATGAAGCGTGCACGCTGTGCAGCTGCGGAGCCCGGTACGCGCGCTGCATCAGAGACACGTGCAGTGTCCACGACCGAGCCGGAGCGCGCCGCGCCTTAGTTGTGCTGCAGGGGGGTGTTACCGGCGTTACCACTGGTATGTGAGGATGTGTGTGGCGAGAATGTGCTCCTTTGTTCTCCCTGTCCAGTCTGTTTCCCCGTTGTCATACTCTTCTGTGGCTCTATCTCTGGGTCTGGCTGTGGGGGTGTATGTTTTGCATGCAGGATGGTGATCCTGAGGCGGAGGTGGAGGCTAAGGAACGGCAAACTGGATGTGCTGACACGGCCAGCCTACCAGAGAGCGCTCTTCAAACCTGCATGCCCTTGAGTGCCAGCTGGCCTGGGCACACCAGCCTTCCAGAGTGTGCCATTCTTGCCACAGCCCCTCCTGCATGCGAACCCGCTGCAGCCCCTTCTGCGTGCGTTCCCACCAAGGCCCCTCCAGCATGCGAACCCACCTCAAAGGTCTGCCTCGTCTCGTCCGTTTGCCTCGTTTCATCCGCAGGGGGCGCCCGCCGTGTCTCGCCCACGCCTCGTCCGCAGAGGGTGTCCTTGTCATGCAGCCACAGGGGGCCTGCCACACCTCGACCAGAGGACGTTCGCCGGGTCAGGGGAGGACTTGATCGGGCGTTTGCATATTCAGTTTCTGTGTTCCTCTTCCTCCGTGCACATCAGTATTTTGATGTCAGCTTGCGTTTTTGCATTACCTCTCCGTTTTTGGTGTATCTACACCTTTAAATAAACCTGAGTCTGCGCTACCTGTTGTACTTTGCACCCTTCAATGTGTTAGGGTGCTATGGCTTTGCTCTACTTATGCGCAGCCGTTTGTACTGAGGTAAGCGAACGTGACATTCATCTTCCTCAATTCTCTTACCTGTTCTTTGGTCAATCACAAAGAGGAACAGACCTGGGTGCTGTGTTTCTGGAAAAGAGGTGTAAAGCATTGAATTGAGGTGGGAGGGGTGTGCACTTGAGGTGGACTGGTGGAGGGATGTACAATCGTTAACAAAATCTACATTAGAAATTCAAGACACAATGAATACATTATATAAAAAATTATATAAGCACTGCATTCAAATATGTCAGAACATGTGTTAACGTGTTTTAATCCACATACATAAAATCACAACCACAAAATTATTTATTGAAAATATATTTATTAATTCAATAAGACAATTACAAACTTTGCTTACTTATTAAGTACATACATTGTTTTAGCCATAGTTGGGTGGTCTTGCAAATAAATACATTTTTAAGAATCAGTATAGTGTATGTGTTCCTGCTGATTAACCTGCTATGTCATTGATGGTTATTTATCCACATTCACATGTAATCTGTATTCCATGCACAGCAGTTCCCTCACTAACAAGTTAAGAAAAATAAAAACAGAAACACAGTAGAGATGGGGGGAGGAGAGTTTAGATGGGGGGAAGCAGTGTGAAGATGGGGAAGGGGGGGGCAGGGACATGTGGGGGGTTAGCCTGTCCCTGAGTAGCTCACATGAGGTGGCAGGAAAGCATTTAGATGTAGCAAAATGTCACTTCCCAATCATCATCTGGACAAATTCTTCGTAGTTGACCTGGCCGTCACCGTCGATGTCTGCTTCTCGAATCATCTCATCCACTTCTTCGTCTGTTAACTTCTCCCCCAGGTTTGTCATGACGTGCCGCAGCTCAGCAGCGCTGATGTAGCCATTTCCGTCCTTATCAAAAACTCTGAATGCTTCTCGGATTTCCTCCTCGCTGTCCGTATCCTTCATCTTTCGAGCCATCATCGTTAGGAACTCTGGAAAGTCGATTGTTCCACTCCCGTCTGAGTCCACTTCATTGATCATGTCCTGTAGCTCGGCTTCTGTCGGGTTCTGGCCGAGCGAACGCATCACTGTGCCGAGCTCTTGGGTGGTTATGGTGCCGTCGCCGTCCTTATCAAACAGTGAAAAGGCCTCTTTAAACTCCGCTACTTGCTCTTCTGTGAGTTGGTCAGCCATTTGCCTTGATTTGGTTGCCTTCCTCTCTTGAACAACGTGCCTTTGGTGAAGAGGAGAACTGGTTCAAGGTGTTTTATGAACTCTGCTTACAGCACGCTTCCAACACGCTTGATTTAAATCAGAGTCTGAAGAGTTTATTCGTCTCCATGGAAATTAAATACTGCAACATTCCAAAGAACCTGCTACTACTATTGCTTTTTTGCTGGTGACTATGGTGATTAAAAGGTGCATTATTACCACCTACTGAGCTGCAGTGCATAGTGGGACTATGCATAATGTTCACTTACATATTTATTATATTTATTGTAAATATACATTTAATAAAATTATGCATCCATCCACCTTCTTCCACTTAATGCTCTACTAGTGTTACAGGGGGGTTCCCTATGCCCATCCAGGGGAGAACGTTTTGGGCGCTGGGCAGATACACCCAGACCAGGGTGCCAATCTATCACTGGGCACACTATCACTCACACATACACACTCTATATGGGGCAATTTAAAGCATCTGGTTTACCTTGATCCATGTTTTGCTCTCTCTCTCTCTAAATATATATATGTGTGTGTGTATATATATATATATATATATATATATATATATATATATATATATATATATGTGTGTGTGTGTGTGTGTGTGTGGGTGTGTATTTAATGAGTAAGCAAATGTTTGTAATTATCTTGTAGAATTAATGAATACATTTTTAATAAATATTTTTTTATGATTTTATGTATGTGGCTTAAAACTCTTTATAAAGTACACAAACGTGTTCATTTTGTATTAAGTTAACACAAACAAGTGTCATAACATACACATCTATGAGATTTAATAACTATGAGAGATATGTAGTCAGGTGAGCTGTCGCGAGATCGAAGAGAACGGACTCAGAAGGCATGGGTATCGAATCGATTTATTGACTCGAAACAGCGGAACAATAAAATAACACTGAAGCATGGACAATGTGTGACAAAAAATATACAATGCTGGTCTGAGGTTGGAACGGAAACGGAAGGAATATAAACAAACCTGACCATGTGACAAACAAAACCAACTAATGAAAATAACCAAATAATTAACTAAATAATTAACACTTAATGGAAATAACTAAATAAAATTTAAACAGGGGAGGGAGTGCCTAGGATTCCTTACAGTACTCCCCCCCTAAAAATGTTGAGGGAGAAGTTCAGAAGGCGCAAAGGTGGCGGCGCAGGTGCCATAGAAGGAGGCCAAGGCAGCGGGGCGGCTGCCGTTTAAAGACACCAAGGTGGTGGCTGCTTTGGGTCACAAGGGCGGCATGGAAGCCGTTTAGGGTAGCGAAGGTGGCACGGAAGGCATTTAGGGTCAAGAAGGCGATGCAAATGCCATTAGGGGCTCAAAGATTGAGGCGCGGTAGCCGTGTAAGGACTCGAAGAACGTGGCGCGGAAGCCATATAGGGACTCGAAGAAGGTGGTGGGGAAGCCATTTATGGACTCAAAGAAGGCCACGAGACACAGCACAGTCTATGGTGGGAGCAGATGCCGGGGAGTCTATGGCGGGAGCGGATGCTGTAGAGATTATGGTGGGCTCGGAGGGCATCTGTCTGGGATTGAGGGCCACTGGTCTGGAATGGAAGGCAACTGGTCTTGGACGGAAGGCGACTGGTCCGGGACGGTAAACAAAAATGTCCTGGATGGCTGGCTGCACATTCGGAACCCCAGGCAGGTCCTCCAGCTCAGCGCTCAGCAGCACAGGATTCGTTTGGAGGCCTGGAACACTGCAAGAGGGAGGATCTGAATTCTCCATATCCCCTTCTTTTGCAGAAAGTTGAAGGACTGCCTTAGAGATAGGGTAAGAATCTTGGTCATCTGGGAGAGGCTCAGAGTAGAGCTGCTACACCTCTGCATTGAAAGGAGCCTGTTGAGGTGATTTGGGCATCTAGTTAGGATGCTACCTGGATGCATCCCCAGGGAGGTGTTTTATGAAAGCAGCTCAGTGATTAGGGTGCTGGGCTATTAATCTGAAGGTTGATGGTTCAAATCCCAGGTCCACTGAAGTTACCAATGTAGGTCCTTGAGCAAGACCCTTGAGCAAGACCCTTGCAAGACATTGCTCCAGGGATGTTGTGAATAACCCTGTGCTCACATTGTAAGTTGCTTTGGATAAAAAGCATCTGCTAAATGACCAAATGTAATGTAAATGTAAAAGTCCAGCTCGGAGGAGGCTCCGAGGAAGACCCAGGACACACTGAAGGGTATATATTTCCCAGCTTGGCTGGGAACATCTCGGGGTTCCCCCAGTTGAACTGGTAGAGGTGACTGGGGAGAGGGAGGTCTGGACCTCTCTGCTTGGGTTGCTGCCCCTGCATCTGAACCTCAGACAAGTGGGAAGTGGATGGATGGATGAGTGGTTTTAAGTAATATACAAATTTGCTGAATAGAAAGATACTGAAATTAAGATATTCATTAGTTGTCAGTTATAGTCATCAAAATTAAAAGAATTAACCATTTGAGTATATACAAATATGTAAGGGAACATTATACCTGTAGTCTCACTCCACACTCCAGCTCAGTAGGTGGCAGTAATGCACCTTTAAACCACCACATTCACCAACAAAGAAGCGGTAGCGGGTTCTTTGGAATGTTGCAGTATTTCGTTTCCCTGGAGATCATTAAACTCATTAAAGACTCTGGTTTAAATTAAGCGTGTTGGAAGATTCGGGCTCTCCGTGAATTTTAGCAGTACTGAAGCAGTGCGGGTTTGTCGGCTTTTTGCAGTAGTTGGAGGTTTGTTTGGGTAAATATTTAGAATGTACTACCGCTGATTCAGCAAAATACTCCACATGTACCCATAAGCAGAATTCATTAAAAAAACCTTCAACCAGTTCTCTCTTTACCAAAGGTGTGTTGTTCGTGGGCAGAAAGCAACCAAATCGAAGCAAATGGCTGACCAGCTCACAGAAGAGCAAGTAGCGGAGTTTAAAGAGGCCTTTTCACTGTTTGATAAGGACGGTGACGGCACCATAACCACCCAAGAGCTTGGCACAGTGATGCGTTCTCTCGGCCAGAACCCGACAGAAGCCGAGCTGCAGGACATGATCAATGAAGTGGACTCAGACGGGAGTGGAACAATCGACTTTCCAGAGTTCCTAACGATGATGGCTCGAAAGATGAAAGATACAGACAGCGAGGAGGAAATCCGAGAAGCATTCAGAGTTTTTGATAAGGACGGAAATGGCTACATCAGCGCCGCCGAGCTGCGGCATGTAATGACAAACCTGGGGGAGAAGTTAACAGACGAGGAAGTGGACGAAATGATTCGAGAAGCAGACATCGACGGCGACGGACAGGTCAACTACGAAGAATTTGTCCAGATGATGATTGGAAAGTGACATTTTGCTGTCTGAATGCTTCCATGTCACCTCTAGTGAGCCACTCTGGGACAGGCTGACACCCTCTCATGTCCCTGCCCATCCTTCCCCATCTCCACTCTGCATCAATGGCAGACAACCGCGATTGATGAGAGAGCCCTGAATTTCCAATAGCTGTGTTTCTGTATATAATTTATGGGTGGGCTGTTGTCCTTCTGTGTGTATGTGTGTGTGCACCATAAACCTATGTAAAATAGTATAGGTCAATATAGCATATATATATATATATATATATATATATATATATATATATATATATATGCTACATGTTACATGGTTTTCTTAATTCTCAATTAAAGGGATGACAGTCAGGTGTAAGTCCTGTTTTATTTAAAGAATGGGTCTCCCTCAAAGTTGGTTCTTCTCATGTTTGTGGATGTGTATGGTGGCATGAAAAAGGTGCTTTTTGAGCACTTTAGAAAAAGCTCATCTACCTGATGCTTATCAGGTTGAAAAAGGTTATAAAATCCACCAGCGATAGATTGGCATCCTGTCCTGGGTGTACCTGCTCACAGAACATAGGGATGTGTTAAAAACCAACGAGAAATGTGTTCATTTTAACACGTGTTCTGAAATTCTGAAAAGGACGTTCTCTCTCTCTCTCTCTCTCTCTCTCTCTCTCTCTCTGCGCATGCGCGGCATTGAGCGGTAGAGCGGAGCGTGGCACGAGAGTGCTCAGCGTGTTTTGCTGAGTTTTTTTCTGAGTGTTTTTGTTGCGTTTAAAGCGGTTTACGCTGTGAGTGTGTGTGTGTGTGTGTGTTAGTGTTTATTAGTGTGTTTGTGTGTGTTGTGGAAGAGTAAGGCGTGTTTGAAGCTGTGGAGCGTCTGCTTTCAGCGGGAGGGCTGAAGCATGGCGGCTCCATACAGCGACGCCATGTACGAGGCTCTCACCCGCCGTCATGTGATCAAGGTGGATTGCAAAGCGGGGGTGGAGGATTTTTGTCTGGCGGCAATCTGCTCGCGGCGTCCCGAGTGAACAGATCGGTCGTGATTTTCGCAAAAACGATCGAAATCGCGAACGATCTGATTCAAAAAGGAATCGTTTTAAATGGTCAGCTGACTCCGGTGCTACCTTTAAGTACCCCTTTTAAAAAGATTATCCTGTCCAACGTCCCCCCGTTTACTAAAAACGAACTTATTATCCAGGAACTCTCCCGGTTCGGAAAAGTGGTGTCCCCGATAAAAAAAGTTCGTCATGAGCCAAAAAATGAAGCACATGATCTCGTACAGAAGAGTGGTGTACATGGTGTTAAAGGACAGGGAGGAGCTCGAACTTTCTATTAAGTTTAAAATAGATGGTTTTGAGTACGATATATACGTGAGCTCAAACACCGAGATGAAGTGTTTCAGGTGTGGACAGATTGGACATCTAATTCAAAACCGTCCAAAAAGTGCTGAACCCAACCCCAAAGAACCAGTAAACCCCGAACAGATGCCCGGATCTGACACTGCTGGACCTGCGGTAGTCGTTCCCCCTGCGGCTGCTGCTTGTTCAGTGGTGGAGGAAATGGCTCCTGCCCCAGAGTGTGAGGTGGACAAGGCAGGTGTGTCCAATGCAGGTGATATTAATGAAAATGAACAGGCACATGAGGTGTGCTCTGTACCTGCGCCACAAATGGAGGAGCCCAGTGTGGAGCCAGGGGTGGTGGAAAGGCACTTAGACAATGAAGATGTTGAAATGGTGGAGGAACTCGTTTTTTAAGTCCCCCGTAAAAGGAAGAAGCGGGGGCGCGTAAATGAGAAACAGGCCAAAAGAGAGGTTCCCACATGTAAAGATGGAGATTCAGACAGTGATGGTCCTCTGTCTGACTCCGGATGGTCTGTGTGCTCTCAGGACGAGAAACTCCCTGTTCAGTACACTGCAGAAGACATAAAAAAGTTCCTGAGAGTCACAAAAGGTCAGAAAGGGGTACGGGTAGAGGAGTCTTTTAAAAACACACAGCAGTTTGTACATGATGTGAAGTTTTTTAGAAGAGAAGGGGCTTTTACTGTACACGAGGTTTTTAGATTAAAAAAGATTCTGACCAAATTAAATAAAGTTCACACCGATGATTCGGGTTAACCCCCTCTAATTTTAAAATGTTTTTTACAGTCTTAGTCATAGTTCTCTATCTTTTTTCAAACATGAGTGATATAAAGATAGGAACTTTAAACTTAAATGGGGCAAGAGACTGTAAGAAGAGAGCTGTTTTATGAACTTTTAAAACAGAAGAGAGCATATGTGGTTTTTGTCCAGGAAACACACAGTGATTTTAATAATGCTGTAGATTGGACAAAAGAGTGGAAGGGGCTCACGGTTTTAAATCACCTCTCTACTACAAGTGGTGGGGTGGGTGTTCTTTTTACCAGTTATTTTATCCCATGCTCTTACACGGTGGAGGAGGTTTTACCCGGGAGACTGCTGAAAGTTAAAGCCTGCTTTGAAGAGCACACCTTTGTTTTTATCTGTGTTTATGCCCCGACTGCAGCAGCAGAGAGGATGATGTTTTTAAACTCTCTGAGCACTGTGATCGCTAACTGTGATTTTAATGACATTTTAGTTCTTGGCGGTGATTTAAACTGCACTGCTGACGATCTGGACAGAAACCACATGGAACCACACAACGCTTCCCACAGGCGGCTGTGTGAGTTTATTGAGACCCATGATCTGTGTGACGTATGGCGTGACATAGACGGTAATCAGAGACAGTATACATGGGCTCATTCTATAGATAATATGCTCTCTTTAGCCAGACTTGATCGGTTTTATTGTTTTAAACATCATTTATCTACTTTTATACGCTGTTTTATATCTCCAGTTGGTTTTACAGATCATTGTATTGTCCAATGCACGATCAGAAAAGCACAGGTAAAGCCCCAAAGTGCATACTGGCATTTTAATACAGCGCTTTTAAATGATGTTCATTTTAAAGAGTGTTTGTTATTTTTGGATGGTTTTTAAGACTCAGAAGTCGTCTTTTAAATCATTACAGCAGTGGTGGGACATTGCAAAGATACAAATTAAAATGTTCTGCCAGCAGTACACTCGAAATGTCACTAGTGAAATCACCAGGTCTCTAAAAGAGCTAGAGTCTGAGATCACTAAACTCCAGACTTTAGCAGAGACCACAGGAGATCAAGAACATATCAAAAATCTAAAAGCTAAAAAGATCTCCTTTAACGACCTGCTGGGTGTCACAGCACAGGGGGCGCTGGTCCGTTCACGTTTCCAAAATAATAAATGAATAAATGAGATGCTCCTTCTAAGTTCTTCTTTGGTCTTGAGTGTAAAAATGGACAGAAAAGGTTTATGCATGCCGTGCGAAATGAATCAGGGGATCTCGTCTCTGAGCCTTCTGAGATACGCCGGCAGACAATCAGCTTCTTCTCAAAGCTGTATGAGAGTGAGCGGGTCGAGGCACAGGACACAGAAAGGGGCTTTATCCAGATGCAGGCCAGGATCAGCGAGGAGTCTGCCACAGCACTAGATGTTGAGCTGTCCATGGATGAGGTACAGGAGGCCCTGCAGGGGATGGACAGTGGCAGAACTCCTGGTATCGATGGTCTCCCCGTCGAATTTTACAAGGCACTATGGTCAGTTCTGGGTGAGGACGTGCTGGACGTCCTAAAAGAGAGTGTGAGGGAAGGAAAGCTCCCTGTGAGCAGCCGGAGAGCCGTCCACACACTGCTGCCGGAGAAGGGAGACCTGACTGAGCTGAAGAACTGGCGCCCCGTGTCATTACTGTGCACAGACTGCAAGCTGCTCTCATAAACAAGGTGATGGAGCAGATAGTTCACATTGACGTACTGTGAGCCCGGTAGGTCCATTTTTGATAACATATTTTTAATCCGGGATGTTTTAGAGCTCTCCAGAATACTACATTTAAAAACTGGACTCGTGTTCTTATACCAGGAAAAAGCATTTGACAGAGTAGAACACGAGTACATGTGGAATGTTCTGGAGGCCTTTGGTTTTAACCCTAGTTTTATTAATATGGTAAAGGTGTTGTACAGTGACATTGAGAGTGTACTGAAGGTTGAAAAAGTTTTTGAAACATTATTGAAAAAGTTAAAGGACGTTTAAATAGATGGACATGGCTAGTACCTCAGATGTCATACCGGGGACGGGTACTAGTCATTAACAACCTCGCTGCCTCTGTCCTATGGAACAAGTTAATGTGTGGATCCCCCACCTAACATTTTAAATAAGATACAGGCAATGCTGGTTGATTTCTTCTGGGACTGACTGCACTGGATTCCTCAGGCTGTCCTCTACCTGCCAAAAGATGATGGAGGACAAGGACTGGTTCACCTGGCCAGCAGGACTGCTGCATTCAGACTGCAGTATCTTCAAAGACTCCTCTTTGGCCCAAAGGATCTTGTATGGAGGGCAGTGGCATACAGGATCCTACAAACTGTGAGTGGACTGGGTCTGGACAGAACTTTGTTTTTTATGAACATTAACGCTCTGAACATCACCAGCTTGCCTGTTTTTTATCGTGGACTTTTTAACCTCTTGGAGGTTCCCCTCATCTTCGGATCTCGGCTGGACATCAACGCCTCCCCTTCGTTGCACAGCACGCTGATCTCCTCCGGAATCTACACCCTGCGCCACCTACTGAATGCTGCTGGACCTGGACTGGATCGGGCAGAGGACGTGGCTGCACTGATGGGGTGAGGTCTACACGCGTTGTCGCCCAACTCCTACAGAGATGGAGGTCAGCACTCACCTCCATAGAAAAGACACAACTCCAGAGCTGTGCAACAGGGGAGGTCAGTCCAGTAGGGGAACATCGTTTCCCCAACACCACCATCACCCCTAAGCTGGAGGACTGCCAGGGGCCCCTACTGGACCACGTAAAGGAACAAGGCATGGACCTGAGTTCAGCCACGGGGAAACTCCTCTATAGAGCCAGTGTACTTGTTCTTAATAAGAACAGAGCTGACACACCATGGAGAGAAACACTAGGCATTGGTAATAACGTAAGACCAGAGTGGAGAGCACTGTACAAACCACCGTTAACCAAGCGGGTGGGGGACCTCCAGTGTAGGATCCTCCACGGTATTATTGCGGTAAATGCTTTTATTTCTGTTTTAAACCCAGATTTTAATGACCAGTGTCCTTTCTGTCACCAGAGAGAAACGGTGTTTCACACGTTTTTACACTGTTTTAGACTGCACCTGTTATTTATCATTTTAAGTGCTGTTTTAAAAGCTCTTAATGTGATTTTTACACCACAGGTTTTTATCCTGGGTTTTAGGTACGTCAAAAAACAAATACAAATGTCAACTGGTGAATTTTATTTTAGGACAAAGTAAAATGGCAGTTTACATCAGCAGGAAAAACAAAATTGCACAAGCAACAGATGCTGATGTGATCAAGATTTTTAGCCGACTAGTCAAATCTAGAGTTTTAATTGATTTTAACTTTTATAAAAGTATGAAAGATTTAGACACTTTTAAATCGGTATGGTGCTGCGGGGAAGCAGTGTGCTCATTTAAAGACGATAAGCTCTGCTTCGCACCTGTTTTTACCTAAATTTATTTATTTATTTATTTATTTATTTATTTATCTATTTATTAATACAAAGATTTATATTTGAAATATAACTATCAATGGTAAAATAAAGTGTCGTTAAAAGTCAAAAAAAAAAAGTCTCTCTCTCTCTCTCTCTCTCTCTCTATATATATGATGGCGGCACGTTGGCTTAGGGGTTAGCACATTCGCCTCAGCACTAGGGATTCCCTGTTCGAATCCCCATTTGGGTGGAGTTTCCATGTTCTCCCTGTGTCTACGTGGGTTTCCTCTGGGTTCTCCGGTTTCCTCCCACTGTCCAAAAACATGGATCAAGTCAATTGAGTTCTCCAAATTGCCCCATATAGTGTGTCTATGTGTGCGTGTATGCCCAGCGATAGATTTGGACTGTGGGAGGAAGCCAGAGAACCCGGAGGAAACCCACGCAGACACGGGAAGAACATGGAAACTCCAACCAGATGGGGATTCGAACCGGGAATACCCAGTGCTGAGAGGCGAACGTGCTAACCACTAAGCCACCGTGCCACCTACAGTTACATTATTTTTTCAATTAAAGGGATGACAGTCAGGTGGAAGTCCTGTTTTATTTAAAGAACGGGACTCAAAGTTGGTTCTTCACATGTTTGTGGATGTGTATGGTGGCATGAAAAAGGAGCTTTTTGAACACTTCAGAAAAAGCTCATCTACCTGATGCTTATCAGGCTGAAAAAGGTCATAAAATCCACCAGCGTCCTGTCCTGGGTGTATCTGCCCAGCGCCCAAACGTTCTCCCCTGAATGGGCATGGGGAACCCCCTGCGACCCAAGTAGAGGGTTAAGCAGATGATAATAAATTAATAAATGAAAGAATGGTTAGGTCTTTGGGGACCTCCCACTTCTTTCTTTATAATATGGCTTCCAAATTTTGTTAAATATTTTACAATAAAAGTAAAGGGCATTCCAAATAATTTTCATCAGTTTAGTTAGTCTTTAATACTAAACTGGATTGTTATGAGTGAACTTATGACTCCATGGGTTAATCTTCATATTTTAAACTTGGCTCACTTTTGCACGGTGGCTTAGTAAGTGGAGTTTCCATGTTCTCGTGTCCGTGTGGATTTCCTTCGAGATCTCCGGTTTCCTCCCACAGTCCAAAAACATGGATTTAAGGTGCTTCGGCTGCTCTTAATTGTCCCTAATGTCTGTGTGTTCCCAGGCCTGGTAGAGGGTGAGATATGTGTCAGGAAGGGCATCCAGCGTAAAACACTGGCCAAGTCTTAAATGCGAGTTCATCACTGGGGCGCCCCTTGAATAATAAAGGAAAAAGTAGCTTGGCTCACTTTTAATACAAAACAGGTATTTTTGTCCACTTTAATGGACATTAAAATTACTTTTAAAAATAAATTGTAAGTTTATTTTACATTTAATAGTCAGGAAATGAATTTGAAAACATAAATTGGATGATGGTTCCTAGGTGGATATAATTTTAACCTATTACAATTCGACTAAGGATAGCACCTTTTCTCCAACATAACCCCACGATAACATTATAGAATCGTTTTGCCAAGTAACTGTTAGTGATTTTTATAACAGTGCAGGATCACGATTTTTGGAAGACGAAGAAGACCTTTATGTTGACATTTTTATGTGCGCATGCGCAGTTGCTGCGTCGCCGCTTGTGCACTTCAGATGTATGGTGGTGGTGGTGTTGTTGTTGTCGTTGTGCTGTTGTTGGTGAGAGGAAGGTGAAACTCCGTCGTGTGCGGATTTCGACGGACGTTCCGCTAAATATCCAGACATGTCTGTACAGGGGGACTGCGAGTTTTTGGTGAAACGAGCCCGTGAGCTCGTTACCGGAGACCCATGGGCCGCCAAAGCCTGGCTCATCACGGCGCGCACGCTCTATCCCTCAGACTTTAACATACAGGTATTATTATGATGATTATTATTATGATTATGATTGAAACACTAATCACAACACCCTCAACTGCTGACTTTACGTTTAACAGTCCAAACCTGCGCGTTTCAAAACGATCTGTTCAAAACACATCTGGCAAATCATCTGTAAATCTTCCCCAATATGTTTTTTTCTGCAGCTTTGTATTTATATTATGATTTAAAGGCACTGACACACCCGAGTGCCACAACTTGCAAAGTGTGTAAGATAAAAGATGTTTCCAGTCAGCTGCTGAAAACGTGGTGTATATAAAAAGCAGGAAAACCATAAAATCAAAACATCTGTCGAGACGAAGGACAATAGCAAAGTGTCATTATAGTATTTATCTCCAGCCATTATCTACTGCTTAAACCTTTACTAGGGTTCCCCATGCCCATCCCCATTCAAGGAAAAAAAAAACTAAGGGCGCTGGGCAGAAAGACCCAGAACAGGGCACCAATCCATCACTGGGCACACTCACTCACACATACACACACACACAAACACACTATATGGAGCGATTTGGAGCATTTACTTTATCTTGATCCATGTTTGTGTACTGTAAGGAAACCGGAGAATCTTTACCCAGATCCGGATTCGAACCGGGAATCCTTAGCGTTGAAAGGTGACCGTGCTAACTACTAAGCCAACTTGCTGCCTGGCATTTAACTCAACTGAATTTATAAAAACAACAATGAAAACATTTATGTATGAAAAAAACACAATATGAGCCATAAAACATGAAATCTAATAAATAAAAGGAAAATCATGTTGTATTAAAAGCCAAAGAATTAAAATGGGTTTTAAGACTAGATTTAAAAGTGGACAGTGCAGAGGCCTGTCCAATATATAGTGATATGCGTTGGTTTTGTGACATTTGGGGTTATATTTACTTCCAACAGTTGCATAATAAATAAAATGTTTTAGTTTTTATGCAGCTGAAGGAATTTGTAATATCCGAGCATCAGTATGGGGAAGAAAGGTGATTTGAGTGCCTTTGAACGTGGCATGATTGTTGGTGCCAGAAGGGCTGGTCTGAGTATTTCAGAAACTGCTGATCTACTGGGATTTTCATGCACAACCATCTCTAGGGTTTACAGAGAATGGTCCGAAAAAGAAAAAACATCCAGTAAGCGGCAGTTCTGTGGGCGGAAAGGCCTTGTTTGTGCCAGAGGTCAGAGGAGAATGGCCAGACTGGTTCGAGCTGATGGAAAGGCAACAGTGATTCAAATAGCCACCCGTTACAACCAAGGTAGGCAGAAGAGCATCTCTGAACGCACAGTACGTCGAACTTTGAGGCAGATGGGCTACAGCAGCAGAAGACCACACCGGGTGCCACTCCTTTCAGCTAAGAACAGGAAACTGAGGCTACAATTTGCACAAGCTCATCGAAATTGGACAATAGAAGATTGGAAAAACGTTGCCTGGTCTGATGAGTCTCGATTT
>JAFMOD010000296.1:280775-295889 GCA_019802435.1 Corydoras maculifer | reverse complement strand
ATATATATATATATATATATATATAAATGAAGACAGAATAAAAGTCACCTTATTCCTATTTTAAATATTTACATTTATTTCATGTATTATATATATTTAAATTGTTAAAACATAATCTGATAATGTCATCAACTATACAAAGTAATTTGCTCCAAGCACTAATCAGAAATTAGATAATTGTCATGTATACTCATACCTAATACACACACATACAGGCACAGTCATTACAAGTTGAATAAGTTCTAGTTTTTATTATAATTCTTTATGAAAATGAATAGTTGTCAATTGAATCGTATAATGTGTTATAAATGTTATTTGTCTCAAAAAAACGTGTTCAGTTTCCTTTTCTCTGCCTTTGCTACCTTCTAGTATGAGATGTATCTGATTGAGCGCAACGCAGAGAGAACAACTTCAGCCGGCAGACTGTTATATGACATGTGAGTGGCGAAGGCTTCTAAAAAAACACGCAAACTTCAAGATCTGTATCTACATAACTCAGTGCTATAGGCTGTTCAAGTATTTACAGTGAGCCTGAGAAAGTATTTCTTTAAGGATATATCAGATATAATTTTACATAATACCTGAACTCAGTTACACATTGTTAAGATTTAAGATATGTTGTAAAATAAAAACACCTTAAAGAAATCTACTAGTAAAAAAAATCATTTTAGAGAGCTATAATCTGCTTAAATTAAAAAAAGAACTTTAATGTTATTAATTATTTAGTAAATTCTGCTTCAGGTGGTGCTAATACACAGCAACATGGGGTTAAATAAGGTGTCATTTACAGCAAATAGGTCTTTATGGTGAAATAAACCTCAACAGCTTTAATAAGAACCAGACTGTATTGCCTCATGTTACGTGACTATGTAATAAGGACAAAAATGGCACAAAATATTGACTTAAAGTAATTGTATTGTTAAAGAAATATTTTATAGCTTTAACCTTATTGTAAAATACTTAGCAAAGGTCTATTGTACTGTATATCAAAATTCTTAAGTTGAGTTTTATCTTAATCAAGTGTTCAACTACAATAAAAACTAATAATTGTAAATAAACCCACTAAATATAAGCCTTAAAGCATTTTTATAATTAGACCATTATGATGTCAACCATTGTTTTAAAAGCAATTACTAATCATATACAATACTCTCATCTGCTGGTCAAATCACAGAATGCAGTTTTATAAAGAAAAAAACAAAACAAAAATAATGCAATGTATATCATGCATTTCATGTTTTTAGCTGACCTTATTCTTTAGGCACATAACATTGTGAATCTAGATCTGACAGTCTGCAGCAACCATATCATAACATTTTGGCCAGCTAGTTTATCTACCATGTAAAAAGGTATTACAAGATTACAATACGCTGGTTTGAGTCATTTTATGTTACACAATGACAAACATAAGGCCAGCTTTTAAATAATGCATAAAAACATTTAATTTAATGTAATTCACTTTCACAGTAGTTTTTTATTTTTAGCTACAGATTCTAATGAAGACTTGTCTGCATTGTAATTTGGATCTAGTCTTAAGGCGAGTCCATGCACATTTCATCACTTTTTTACAGTTCTATTTAGCCTTCTGTTTCTAGTCAACACTGCTGGTGACATTAAACCAATGACATAAGGTGCACTTAATTATTATTTTTTTGTTTAAATTGACAGTCCTGGTTTAAATGACAGCTGAATGATTTTCATTTGATTAAATTTTTTTATGAACAGTTTCATCAATTTTCCTGATCAACCAGTGGTGTGGCGTGAGATTAGCGTCATCACATCAGCGTTGAGAAACGACAGCCAGGACAAACATGCTCAGTTCCTTAAAGGTAAATTATCTCATCTTGTTATCTTTCACTATTAGGATCGTTGGGGGGGGGGATGCCCATTCAGGGGAGATCATTTGTGGGCAGATACACCACTGCTGGGCAGATACACCACTGACTTGCACAGACATACTATGTCTGAAATCATGTTTTTGGATGGTGCGTGACATATGCAAGAACATGGAAAATGCGCTGAGCTATATTCCACTAAATTAAAATGCTCATAATGAATTTGCCTTTATTTATATAATCTGCTTGTGGTGGTGCTGGGGGCAGAGAAGAAAAGGCGGAGCCGATGTGCTGATCAGGGAGATTGATTGGCGCACCTGTCTCGGTGCCGCCTTATGACGTGGCAGTTTTATAAGCTGTGACAGCATATACCACGAATGAGGACCGGAGATAAGATTTTTCCTGACAGGAACGGACCTTATTACAGAACAGTTAAAATCCCACTCAATCTACAGCTATAATGGCCCAATTTCGCTCGCCGAAGTCCCACTCCCGTCGGGTCATTAGAATCTCTCTCCCCGGGGCATATGATGTTATGAGCTTATAAAACTGTACACGCCGGATCAGGTGCGCTAATCAATCTCCCTGATCAGCGCATCGGCTCCGCCTCTCCTCCCCACCCCTCAGCGCCACCGCACCACCACAGTGCTTTATTTAAATAATTGGGACCGTTGGGTTGTATGAATGAGCATGTGTTTTGTTTGAGTAGGTGTGTTTGAGACACTACCTGGTTCAGTGCAGTGTCAGATGCTGCTGAAGGCCACTGAGCAGTGTTTCAACACTTTAGAGAAGGCAGAGATGCATCTACTGCTGCTGAAAAGATTCCCCGAATCAGTAGTCCAACATGGGGTGAGCTTTCAGTGCTTATTCTACAAGTAAATATTTAACTGACTATTTTATACCCTTTTCATTACAGCGCTGATCTGTGCATGGCATATCCTTCCATTGGGAATAGCATCTTTGTTGTTCAATTTTGTTGTTTTTTTTTTCCTATTAGACTGATCAACATGAACACAATAAAAAGCATTTTCAAATATATACCTTTGATTTTGTAGGTGAGTTTGGGAGAATCGTTGCTGGAGGCAGAGAACGTGCAGGACTTAGATACACCAGTCAACTGTTACAGAAAGCTGTTTGGTATGATGTTCATACTTGCATGCCTTTTGATTATTGTAATGTTATTGTAGTGCTCTTGCTGTGGGCAAGCTTTAAAATAGCGAAGAGGTCATTGATTTTTAATACTACTATTTATTATAAAAAGGACACTGCCCATTTTGTGTCCCTAATATCGAGTTTGGTCATTTTTTTTATTTTGAAATACTCACAAACCAAAATGTGGTATAATTTAAAATAGATAAAACTCAGTCCACAGGCATGGTAGCTCAGTAGTTAAGGTGTTGGGCTATCAGTCTGAAGGTTGTGGTTTCAAACCTTAGGTCCATTGCATTACCAATGTGGGTCCTTGAGCAAAAACTTAAACCCTCATTGCTCCAGGGATGATGTATGAACCCTGTGCTCGCTTTATAAGTCACTTTGCATAAAAGTGTCTGCTAAGTGACCAAATGTAATGTATGTGTTTATGGTAATTATATATTAATCTCTCTACCTAAGTCACATCTCAAAACACATCTCTTCCACAAACACCTGATATAATAATAAAAAAAAAATAATAATAAAAGGCCGGATAATGATCAAGTTTGATAATTCTACGTGTAGCTGTTTTTTCTTTAACTACTGATTCGTGGTGTTCTCTCATTTGTAAGCACAAATTTGGATAAAAGCATCTGCTTAATGACTAAATGTAATTTAAATGTAATTAATGTTAATTCTATTTAAATTAAGTTAGTCTCATGATGCTTTAATTTTCATACGTTTCTTTTGTGCAGTTTGTGATGTTTTACCATTAATCATCAACAATATGGAAATGCGACTTCCTGCCAGTCTGTTGCTAAAATACATGCACAAGGCGGCTGAGTTTTATATTGGCTATGTGACGCGAGGCCCTGGTGCAGACACCCCCACACAAGGTGAGTTACTGCTACATACTTGGCTTTAGTTCATTTCCTCACAAACACATTGACCTATAATAAAACTTGACATCTTGCTTTGTCTGTTGGAATAAAGCTTTTCTAAATGACTCCATAAAAGGCTTTTGTTACATTCTGACAGATTTAATGCAACTTTTTCTTTATTTTATAGATATTCATTTGCAGAATAGCAATTACAGTGTTTTGAATCACACTATATATATATATATATATATATATATATGTTTCTGCATTTTTGACCTTCCTAGGCTCACAAGAAGGTGTGGGGCTTAAGTCTCCTGGAAAGGGGCGGGGACAGAGGGGCGTGATTGATGGCCTGTCTGAGAAATCTTCTTTGGTGGTGGAGCCATGGGAGAGGCTGTTGGAAATTGTGGGGGCAGTAGGGTTACGGTGTGAGTGGCAGGGAGAAAAAGGCACCAGGTAGTCCATCCGTCTCCATCCGTGTCTGTCTGTCGGTGTTTCTATCTCCATCCGTTTGTCAGTACGTCCGTCTGTGTCCGTGTGTCCCTCCATTTGTCTGTCTGTGTGTCCGTCCGCCCGCTCGCCTATGTGTCCGTCCGCCTGAGTATCCACCCATTCTGTGTGCCTGTTTTTCTGTATAAGTATAACCGTCTAACTATCTATTGTACATTTTTTTTTTGTCTTCATCAGAACGTATTCAGAGCTGTTACAGCGGGTGAAGGACTTGTGTCGGTATTTGCCTGGTCTGGAGGGAGAGACTCTTTCACGCTGCTGTGCCCAAATTGTTACCTGCTCTATTGTGGTGCTGTTTCGTAGTGCACACTTCTACATCTCAACCGTGCAGCCCTCACTTTTTCAGGGTATGTCTGATGTGTAAATCAAAGTTAAAAGGAAATGAAAAAAAAAAACATTCCTAAATCATTTCTATCTCTTGCTCTAATAAATTATATTTAGATCGTACTTATAACATTAAAAACTATAATGCATAATACCTAAAAGAAAATTGTTATACAAGTTAAAAAGTCAATGTATTAGTGTGTTTGTGTTTTAGGACATAACACACTGGGCTTAATGCCATGGGTTCTGGTGGAGGACATGTCAAGTGTGTTTAATGATATCGAGGTTGAGAGACCGAGTGGAAAACATGCACACAAAAAACGAAAATTAGCTGACGGGCGGGATAAAACCATGGTGAGTCTAGTTTCTGAACTTTAGCTAAAAGGTTTATGTGAATCACAAGGGATCTCCTTAAACTATAACCGTTGTTGAGTATAATTTTAATTTACATTATGATGTGATAAATATTCAAAATTAGGGTTTTGGACATCGCTGTCTATTGCTTTTGCTTTCATCCTCTCTTTTTTTTTTTTTTGCTCCTTTTCACTCCTCTCCTCTTGTTTTCATCTAACCTCACTGGCTTCATCTTTCTCTCCCTTTGTCTAATGACATTTTCGTTCTTTCTCTTAGTTTTCTAGTAATTAGAAATCTTCCATCTATTATCTTCCGCTTTTTCCCCAAAAAGGGTTGCGGGGGGGTTCCCCATGCCTATCCAGGGGAGAACGTCTGGGCAGATACACCCAGGGCAGGGCGCCAATCTATCGCTGGGCACACAGACACGCACACAAACACACTCTATATGGGGCAATTTGGAGTATTTAACTTGATCCATGTTAACCACTAAGACACCCCCATATTAGGGAATCTTGACAGGTGAAATAAGTTTCTGGTGTTCCACCTCTCAGTAGGTGCCTAAGAGGGTGTGGTAGCTCAATGGTCCAGGTGTTAGGCTATCAGTCTGAAGGTTGTTGGTTCAAATCCCAGGACCACAGAAATTAGTAATGTCGGTCCTTGAGCAAGACCCTAAACTTTTATTGCTCCAGGGGGCTGTATCAACCCCATGCTCTGACCTAAACTGTCAAGTTGGGACACTTGTAAGTCGCTTTGGATCTTCAGCCTCTGCTGAATGACTAAATGTAAATGTTATTTAAATTACTTTGTCTATAAATGTAAACAGGTGGTTTATATTGCACATGTACAGTAAGGTGAGCTTCTAGTACTGCTGTTACAGAAGTAGTAAAATATACAGTTAAGATACCCAGAGTATAATTGTGTATAGGATTCAGATCAGAAATGGTGGTGGAAAGTGGTAATTGTGAGAACTGTATGTGTCTGTAGAGTTCGGATGATGAAGATGCTCTGGGAAAGGGACGAGGACGACACATATTGGTGACTAAGACGGATATGCCCAGTTGGGCGGAAACATTGGAGCATTTTCGAACAGCCAGGGAGAGCTGGGACCTCTTACACTCCCACGAAACTCTGGAATCAGGTATGGTTTTTGCGCAAAAAATCATAAATAAAATCTTATTTATGGTGGCTTAATGGTTAGCATGTTCGCCTCTTAGTGCCAGGGATTCCCGGTTCGAATCCCCATCTGGGTGGAGTTTCCATGTACTCTCTGTGTCCGCGTGGGTTTTCTCCGGGTTCTCCGGTTTCCTCCCACAGTCCAAGAACATGAATCACATCAATTGAGTTCTCCAAATTGTTACATATAGAGCAGGGGTCTTAAAGTCCCGGCCCGCGGGCTACATCCGGCCCGGGATGCAATCTTATACAGCCCCTCAGGGGTTAACAAAATATGCATTAAATATATATATATATATATATATATATATATATATATATATATTTAAAATAATAATAATAATCTGGCCCACAATTTGGTTTAATTATTTATACATTATTATGTTTATTTTAATATTTTATCTTAATTTGTAATGTGGTTTTTGTGTGTTTATTTTTGTGCTCACGCTGCGTTGCCTGGTGATTAGTGCCAGGCAATGCTGCATAAGCCCAACCCACTCATAAGCTGCACATCTCTACATGTAACGGGTTGTACTCGAAAACGAAGCCAAAGTCAATGAACAGTATAACAGTCACTGGTGTAGATGTGTCGCTGGTGGTAATGAAAGACACAGAGTCGTGTAGTAATAGGAACTCCGAATCGCTTTACTCTTTTCCACATGTATCGTACAGCTCCGCCGCGATGAAGTTGATCGCAGACTCGGGAAACCGAACTCTCCAGAGGGAATGACCGGACAGGTTGTTATTGGGGGAGCGCATTACCAAAGGTCAGACGCAAACAGCCAACCCAACCGAACAGCTTAATAAAGAGATAAACAGGAAGTAGTAATCAGAACTCTGGAGAAGAAGTCCGAGTGCCACCAGTGGCAGGAAGGGGAATAGCAGGTACAGAAGGTAAAGTGGATGTGACACTACTCACCATTCCCAGCAAAAACATTTTGTTAGCAAAAATGTCACTTTCGAACCTCTCAAAAAGTAAAAGAAAAGTTGACTTGGAAAAAAAGTGCATATGTGTGTGAAAAACTCTTCTTAACTGTAAAATTTATTAAAATCCAAGCACAGATCCAGACTGACCGATGCCCATCTCCAGTCCATCATCAGAGTGTCCACTGCAAACAATGTGGCACATTTGTGTCAGAAGAAGCACTGTCAAGTGTCTGGTAGCAAGCACTGAGCAAACACTGAATGTATTTGAATGTACAATGTACAAAATGAATTTGAATTATAATATGTGTACATAGTTATTATATAAATAGTTTATTTTCCATTTTCCCGCTGCTTTTTGTTGCAATTCTTTAATCTGGCCCCATATTAAAAACACAGCCTGGTTAGTGGCCCCCAGGTAATTTGAGTTTGAGACCCCTGATATAGAGTGTATGTGAGCATGTCTGTGTGTGTGAGTGTGTGCTCAGCGATAGATTGGCACCCTGTCCTGTGTGTATCTGCCCAGCGCCCGAAATGTTGTCCCCTGGATCGGCAGGGGGAACCCCTCCGCAACCCTAATATAGGAAAAAAGTGAAAGATAATGGATGGATGGAAAATCTTATTTATATTAGCATTAGTTAGCTTGTCCTGATTTAGTTTCCCCTGTTTTTAGCTGTTATTTTAGTATAAGATGCTATATTTCATATTCATTTGTATAGTTAAATGAACAGTATTATGTTAAATTAATAAATCTGTAAAATTATTTTAGTTGTCAAAAAATGGGTTTAAAATGGGCGAAACCTTTATCATATTTAAATGTTGGTTATATGTCGCGTAATGTAAAATAAAATTTAATCAGAAATTAAAAAAAGATCTTATTAAATTTTATTTCTGTATTTTGTTTTGTTTTTGTTTAGAATAATGAGTATAGTAAATAAACTGTAACTGCATTAAAATGTCTAAAAGTTTAGGTCTGCTTAGCGGAACAAGAGAAACATTTGTCCTCAAAAAATAAATGTCGGCGTAGTTTACGCACCCTGGTTGGTGGCTGATGTGTATTCTAACAATGATGACTGACGGGTGGGAATTTAACACCAAGGAGTAAAAGAGCTGGATACAATTGGACATGTAAAACACGCAATTTATTAAAACATGCTTACATTCAGATAGAAAACTAAGAGTGGCCTATTATTACCTATCTATTTGGTTCCATCCATCCATTATCTTTCGCTTAATCCTCTACTGTTGCCGGGGGGGTTGCCCATGCCCATCCAGGGGAGAACGTTTCAGGCGCTGGACATATACACCCAGGACAGGACGTCAATCCATCGCTGGACATGCACTCATTCACACAGACACACACAAACACACTCTATATGAGGCAATTTGTACCATTCATTTTACCTTTATCCATGGTTTTGGGCTGTGAGAGAAAACAGTAGAACCCGGAGGACACCGTCACGAACACAGGGAGAACAGGAAAACTTTACCCAGATTGGGATTCGAACTGAGAATCCCTAGCACTGAAAGCTGAACGTGCTAACCACTAAGCCACCATGCCGCCCCTATTTAGTTCCATTCAGGAAATTAAATAACTTAGAATTAAATACAACTGGTGTTTTATTTTAAATGGTTAATATTGGTTTTAAAAAAAAAAGGTCCAGGTGATGTAGTTAAAAACGAATGTTACGTAGTATTTAAAATTATTCATGTTATGCAGAATTCAATAAGATCTGTGCTGCATGGAGGACAGAAAGCTGGCTATGGTTCCGAATATTCCTCACTGATATGATAATTTATCAGGTAAGGATTCATTATCTAATGATAATTTTATGATCAAATGATTTTTAAATATTCTGTTTGGTTATATAAATAAATATTTGTTATTGACAAAGTTCTCTCTGTGTTTCTGTCTGTCTGTCTGTCTGTCTGTCTGTCTGTCTGTGTGGGTGTGTGTGTCTGGGTTAGGGTCAGTACAGGAAAGCTCTGTCCAGTCTGGTTCAGATGTCATCCTTACAGAACCAGAAAACAAGCACACAAGCTTCTAACCTGGAGATGCATAGATCTTTGATTCAGCAGGCCTCCTGCCATTATGCACTCGGGGAGCATCGGGTAACCCACATACACACATGTAACTTATTGCATTAGACCAATAAACCATGAAAGGTGAGTATTAGTGATTTTGTGTTACTGGATACTTGTTCCTTCTCAGCCTGGCTTTGCCTCAGCTTGTGATGACCTTTCCTGCAAATGGCGTAAGCATTAATTTAACCGTAATTGGACGCTACTTGATGTTTTTTTTTTTGAAAAACAATCTAATTACATGAGGAAAAGGAACAAAAAATTATGGGTGTAGCTGTTCAAACCACGTAAAGGTGGTGCAGGGTCTTAAAGAGTTAAATACAATGTGGATTTGTATAGAGAACACACACAGATGTAAGACACAGAAGTTTCACTTGATTTAATAAAATTTTAGTTTGAGTCAAATTTGATATTATTTAAAATCAAGTTGTGCTAATGTGTGTGCTGTGATTTATGTATTTATTTATTTTTGTACCTAGTTGGCATGTGAGAGCCTGTTAGAGGTTGTTGGTGGTCTGCTGCCCCAAAATCAGGAAGTACCAAAGTCCAGCAATGAGCACAACAGAGGAAAAACCAAAGCCAGAAAAGGTATAACCTTACCAGGCTTTTTATGTGTATAATGTGCATAATAAAAAAAAAAACAGCCAGTGATTATAAAGATGGGTTTCACAGTGGCCTAGTGGTTAGCACGTTTGCCTATTAGCACTAGCGATTCCCATTTCCATGTTCTCCCCGTGTCCGCGTGGGTTTCCTCCGGATTCTCCGGTTTCCTCCCACAGTCCAAAAACGTGGATCAAGTCAATTGAGTTCCAGATTAAATATCCATCCATCCATTATCTTCCGCTTTATCCTCTATTAGGTTTCCCATGCCCATCCAGGGGAGAACGTCCCGGGCGCTGGATAGATGCACCCAGGATAGGACGCCAATCTATCGCTGGGCACACACTCACTCACACAAACACAGTCCATATGGGGCAATTTGGATAATTCAACTTGATCCATGTTTTTGGACTGTGGGAGGAAACCGGAGAACCCGGAGAAAACCCACGCAGACACGGGGAGAACATGGGAACTCCACCCAGATGGGGATTCAAACCAGGAATCCCTAGCGCTGAGAGGCGAACGTGCTAACGACCAAGCCACCGTGCCTCCCCAGATTAAATATATTATTCATAATTATTG
This sequence comes from Corydoras maculifer, assembly GCA_019802435.1. Lineage (NCBI taxonomy): Eukaryota > Metazoa > Chordata > Actinopteri > Siluriformes > Callichthyidae > Corydoras > Corydoras maculifer. The sequence continues at coordinate 285,493 of JAFMOD010000296.1, read as the reverse complement.
TTTTATTAGTGTACATAGATTCTTAGTTCTTTATATCTACATGCATAGACATCTACAGGTCATTTTCAGTAGGTTGTTCTGTTGTTGCTCAGCCATCTTCATATGGTAGCAACACTGGTTGTTGATGTTCACCAGAGCAATGCATTATTACAGCTGGCAGGTTTGTCAGAAGTTGTATTTCTCTGGTTTTAATTGGGGTGGCATAGTGGCTTAGTGGTAAGCATGTTCGCCTCTTAGCCCTAGGGATCTGGATGGAGTTTCCATGTTCTCCCCGTGCCTGCGTGGGTTTCCTATGGGTTCTCCAGTTTCCTCCCATAGTCCACAAACATGGATTAAGGTAAATTGAATGCTCCAATTTGCCCCATGTGGATCATTTGTGTGTGCCCAGTGATAGATTGGCACCCTGTCCTGGGTGTATCTGCCCAGCACCCAAAACATTCTCCCCTGGATGGGCATGCCCCCCCCCCCCCCACCAGTAGAGGATTAAGTGGAAGATGATGGATGGAATGATGCTTTTAATTGGCAACCTAGCCACTAGATGCCAGTAGATCCTACACATTGCTTGTTTTGCTTATTTAAAACGTCATGTGATTTCATCCTGAACCCCTCTCCAAAATCTGCGCTTTGTTTTTCTGTTCCATGTAAAACCAAATTTGTGCCTTACAAGTTGGTAATTAAAACCAGCTGTCCTAAAAAGCTTTATAAAATCAAGGATTTAATTATTTGCTGATAGTAAATCAAACTGCCAGCCCTAAAACTCTAATCCTCGTTCTTCCAGTCTAAGGTAAATGTGTCTCAGACGCTCTACTCCATCTTCTCCTTCCAACATATCCTTGTCAGCTGATGACTTTCTTTACAAGGGACAGCAACTTTCTTTATAAAGGAGGTTGAGTGGATCAGCAAATACTTCCCTGCACCTTCCTCTCCATAACACGACATATCATATGTATAATCAGCCCGGCCTCTCCTCATTCTAACCAATTCCTCAACTAATTGACTTGTGTTGTTTTTTAATTCGTAAGTCACTTTGGATAAAAGCATCTGCTTAATGATTACATGTAAATGTAGTCAGTCTGTGGGGCATGACGGGGTTTTTATCCAAATTAAAATTTGGTTTAAAACAATTTTCTTGCATGTTTTAGGAAGTGATCTGAGACTTGTTCCCTGCACAAGCAAAGACATTTTGCCTTTTTGTCTGCAGCTAATGCTCGCCTGCTTCAAGGTGCGTATACAAACACAACAACCTATAAAAAAAAAAAAAAATGTATACAGTATGTTGCAGTGTAGAAAGACCACATTTACATTTTTAATGGTAATCACATTTAATAAGGGCGGCACCGTGGCTTAGTGGTTAGCACGTTCGCCTCTCAGCACTAGGGATTCCCGGTTTGAATCCCCATCTGGGTGGAGTTTCCATTTTCTCCCCGTGTCCGAGTGGGTTCTCCGGTTTCCTCCCACAGTCCAAAAACATGGATCAAGTCAATTGAGTTCTCCAAATTGCCCCATAAAAGAGTGTGTATGCATGCGTGTCTGTGTGAGTGTGTGCCCAGCGATAGATTGACGCCCTGTCCTGGGTGTATCTGCCCAGCGCCCAAAATGTTCTCCACTGGATGGGCATGGGGAAGCCCACCGCGACCCTAATAGAGGATATAGCGGAAGATAATGAATGAATCACATTTAATAGAGAAATTGATTTAATTTAATTCTAATCTTCACATTGACTTAAAAGTGCATGTATGTGCATGTTGCCAAAAAGCAGCTTTTTCATCATTCAACTTTTGTTTTTTAGTTGCGAGCATTTACAGACAGCCACAGAGATGACCTTTCCCTGGGTCATGTGATCGTCCTCCTGCAGCATGAGTGGCCACAGGGAGAGACCCTCTTTCTGAAAGCAGTGGATAAAATTTGTGACCAGGGAAGTTTTCAATATGAGAACTTTTTTAACTATGTCACCAGTATCCTTCTCGGTCAGCAATTGTTGTCATTGTTGGTATTTCTCAGAATTCAAATCATTTTTTGGATTTATTTTTTTTTCTTTGACCACTAAACCAGACATCGATATGTTGGAAGAATTTGCATACTTGCGCACAACCGAAGGGGGTCGGGTCCAGCTAGAGTTGCTGCCCAATCAGGGGATGCTTATTAAGTAAGTCCCACCTTATACCTTGTTTGCATTTTACTTAACAATGTAGCCAAAACTGTCATTAATCATTTGCCTTTTGTTTTATCTAAGGCCTCTTGATATTTAGATCAGCTTTATAAACACATAAGAAGATTCTAAAATGCTTTTACACTTCTTTTCTGTTTTCTCCTTCTCCCCTTTCTTTATTTCCTCTCCCTTATCAGTTTAACTGGATAATTTCTGCTGACTTGTGACATATGCTGTGTCTGAACTTGCTCCTTATACAGGCCACTATTTGTGGTTTCAACCATCATTTCCCTCTTATAACATTTATAGTTTTTAGGGTGGATGTATGCGCTTTGAATTAGCATAGTTATTAAAAAAAAAAAAATATATATATATATATATATATATATATATATATATATATATATATATATATATATATATATACATATATAAATTTACACACCCATTAAAGCTAATTCACTGTGAATAATTATTTAAAACGAGTCTTTTGCTGTAAAAAAAAATAGAAATTTGTTGATAAATTTAAGAACAAGTGTTAAAATTTATTTGTAAAAATATAAAAGTCTAGAGAAATACTGAAATACTGAATTTTTCACAAATTTTCTGGTGTTTTTAGACCAATACATTGATTGAGTGAGAAAATCATTAACAGGTTGATTGATGATAAAACTACAGATTAATTGCAATCAGACATTTTAAAACTTAGAATATGTATCTTATACAGCCTTTAGAGTAATGTTTACAAATGTTCATTTTAAATGTTGTTTTTTTTTTTTTTTTTTTTTGGTATTTAATTTTTTATTAGTTTGTTAGTCCAGCTGATGGACTGTATTGGGCCAGTAGTATATTTCACTGTGATGGACTATGTATTTTTCCAAGGAAAAATTATGCTTTGGTCAGCTGAGAAATAGCAGCAAGGCAGAAATATTCTATGGTCATTGTCATATTGAACTACAGTTTAGTGCTAGTGGTAGTGATGCATCACTTAATTTTAGGTGCTGGGTAAATCAAAGCACCAGTGACACTGCTGGGACAGAACTTATTCACTAATGAAATAATACCTTCTCTGTGGTGCTACTATTAGGGTCCTGATTACTATAGAACAGAGTAAAGGGGACTAACACAAGATGTACCTTAGAATACAAACTACACTACTGAACTACAGTCTGTAACATAACTGATCTGATAACATGGACAATGAGTGGAGCAAAACCTTTAGCTGGTACTGTAATTTAAAAAACAAAAATTAAAACATTAGGACCCATACCTAGTATCTGATTTGCTAGAGCTCCTGTACCCGATGTCACAAGTTTACTGGCATCATTAAAATATAAAAAACCAGAGTATACCTGTAGAATATAAGTGAAGAGTAAATGGCACTGCAGTGAAAACAAAAACCTTTGTACAGGTTCCTTGTTATACATTGCCACATTTTTTATTTCACTTCAACTCACTTAGATGAAGACCATGGGATATTCTGTACTAATGATTATGTTTTAAATGTTTGTTATGCTGCAGAAACACATTCAGCACTTTAGATGAAATACGGACACTGGGTTTTACAGAAATGAGGAAATTATTTGGTCCCCTAGGAGTGTAAAAAAAATAAAATAAAATAGGTGTGATAGGTGTGCACTGCTGTTGTATTATAAGCTGAAAGTATTTGACTGTTAGTGGATGAAGTTCTTTCTGAGAAATTTCAGATGCAGCAGTACACTGGTTTGGCTGATTTGGAAGCTGATTTGGCAGCTGATTTGACCTCTGACCTCACACTTGGGGTGCATTCAAGACCCAAAGTTAAAGTTTATTCGATTTACTGAATTGTCGACCTCAAAGATGAACAACAAATAAAGTGATATAGAGATTTTTGTAATTTTTAAAGAATCACCTTTATCTATAATTATGATGACCATTCACTTTGTCATGTTAAAACTTTTTGCAACATCACAACTATTTTCTTTCAAAGTAACATTAAAGACAAACATTAAGAAAACAACATTGCTATTAAATTTGCACTCTATTATGCAATTGTTTGAGTCCATGTTTAGTAAAAAATGTAAGTCACATGTCAGCAAAATCTGGGTTAGAATATACCATTTATTCATACATACAGACTTAACATAACACATTTATATTTTTTTAAAGTGTCCAGCATACATGAAATGGTCTAAATGTAATTAATGATTTAGTCTCTGAATCTGAGTAGCTGCAGGATCTTAACTCGCACTTGACCTTGTCTTTCACTGTTAGGGCATGTCTGTCTCTGCGGGACACCATGCTGCGATCAGCTAAATATCCGGGGGGTTTGAAAAACTCACACAGATGACTTAAATTTGTAGACAGCAGATACAGTGGGTTGCAAAAGTATTCATACCCCTTGAACTTTTCCATATTTTGTCACATTACAACCACAAACATAAATATATTTCACTGGAATTTAATGTGAAAGACCAACACAAAGTGGTATACAATTGTGAAGTGGAATGAAAGTTATACATGAATCAACAATTTTTTTGCAAATAAAAAACTGAAAAGTGCGATGTGCAAAATTATTCAGCCCCCCTGA
>JAFMOD010000296.1:245890-280725 GCA_019802435.1 Corydoras maculifer | reverse complement strand
TTGATTCATGTATAACTTTCATTCCACTTCACAATTGTATACCACTTTGTGTTGGTCTTTCACATTAAATTCCAGTGAAATATATTTATGTTTGTGGTTGTAATGTGACAAAATATGGCAAAGTTCAAGGGGTATGAATACTTTTGCAACCCACTGTACATACATTTGCCCCAGAAAATATATAAGCCACCTGTAATTTTAAACATCACAGATTCACTTTTACTTGATTGACCTAGTAAGTGAGGCCTTAATTTCTTTAATAATCCACTTGTAGTAATCCGCAGAGAACATTTATAGATTAGACCGAGGTTTAGTTTTAAGGTATGGTTTGGTGGATATTTGCTAGATTTTGTGATATGAGGCCTAATAAGGTACTTAAGGGCTCACTTACTAGGTCAATCAAGTAAAAGTGATGTTTAAAAACTGAAGTCACCTGGGTGAGTTTTTCAAAATATCCCCCGAAGGCATTGTTGGGTAGATATTTGGTAGGTGTTGTGATAATGAGGCCTCATTATAGTCTTAAACTTAGTGACAATTTAAAAAAACGGATTTTATGAAGAATGTATTGACTGGTCTGCTCTTTTCATTATTTTTGTTATATTTATGAAGGCATACTAGTCAGTAAATAATTAGAATTACAGCCATAGTATGGATGTGTTGTGTTATGGTCAGGCAGTTTAGTTCTATTAAAAGAAAGTGTAAAAAAACTACAGTGTACACGTTTTCTGGCAGATTCATTTAAGACTGATAAGTGTGTCCAATTCTCGAAGGACAGTTTGTGCATGGTCCCAGAGCACAGTGATCTGATCTCATTAATGCTGAACACATTTGGAATGAATTCCAAAACCTGCCCTCACTATTCAGCCTGGGGTCAGACTTTATAAAGATTCCTTTGAATCAATGGACACACATTCCCAAGTAATAGTAAGGCATGCACAAATTTTTGGCTGTATGTTGTACAGGTCGAACAGCAACACATGGTTATCTTATGGTTATAACCATGTCACATTGCTTGGGCAAGAAAACATGAACTGAAATGTTTCAACTGTGACTGTGGCTTAAATGTGAAACAAAGCTGTAGCTCGCTGCTTCTGCAGTGTTGTGGATGTTTTGGAGGTCTTGAATGCAGCCCTGTTATCAGGGTGATGATAAAATGGTGTTTGATGTTCGTAGGAACCCCAGCCCCGCCCTGGGGGTGGAGTTAAATACCCTGCTGCTTCAAGGGGCTCAGAAGGCTGACAGGTACCCCACCCCTTATTACCAAACCTCCGCCCATCCCCAAATTCACCTACACCTGTTCATACACTGAGACTGCTTCGTGGTCTTTTATTTTTTTCCTTCTCTCTAATTTTAGTTCTTCATTTATGAGGGTCGTTTGTTGTTTTTATTCAATTATTATTTTATTATTTATTCCATGGCATCTGTCGCAGAATATTGTCTTGTTTTCTCTTTGGTTCTAAGCTGTCAAGCTAAAGTGATTTTGTTTCAGTGTCATTGTCAGTGTTTCTCACTGTGTTGATTCCTGACATCTGTGTGTTTTGAATATTGTGCTGTTTAAAAATTGAGAGATCACATGTCATGTTATTGGAAGTGTTGCTGTGACTAACATCAAAACTTAACATTATTATTATTGTCAGTGATTTGTTCAGGATTATAAAATGGGTAGTTCCATAAATCTGATTGGCTGAGCCATTTGTTCAGCCATGACCTTGTTGAAAATAATGCACATATCTGACCGCTTTACATTTGTGTCAATGTGTGATATACAACAGATTATTTTAAATCATTCACCATGAATGGAAAGCAGATTAATATAATCAGCAAGCCAATTCCCGATGAACAATAAGCCTGTTTCGGCTGTTGTTTACATATTGTGTTCTGCCTGCCAATCATGTACTACAATTAAACACATCATGCTAGAATGCCTCAAATACATAAAGCAAAAACAAGTGCACATGCCTAAAACCATGAAAGAAATATTTACACAAAACAAGACACAAGAACAGTCCTAACCTACCTCCAAGTATTAAAATAAAAATGGAAATACAAAATGAACGAAAGCAAACCAAAGATAGAATAAACAGACTAAAATATAAAACCAGAAACTGCCATTAACTGACGATTATGTTAAAAATGGCGTTAACCCTTGAATAAATAAATACATTCGTTGTGTTCTGCAATATGACCACTAGTTAGCATTTTTTGATTATTATAGAAACCGGTATTCTGTTAATCAGCGATCAGTAAAGAGATCACGTTGCGGAAAACCAGTTTATTAATGATGAGTTTTTAATACATGCATTCATGAATCAAACTTTTTTTAAATTATTATTATAGTGTGTTTGTAACTGTTTTATAAAAGCAATAAGGCACTCAACGTATATTATTGTGAATAAATCATGGGAAAGAGGTGTAACTCTACTCCACTTCGCGTGGAGCCTAACGTAATTTATTGAGAATAATGTATGCCTTATTGCTTTAAAAATACTTTTATGAAATTTACTACAATGACTGTAATACATTTAGGATAGACAAACTAATTGGTCCTAAATTTACAGGCACCTCAGTTTCCTTTTAAATTGGACACATATCTCATTATGACTTTTTAACTAATTTTAAATGTTCCAAAAACTCGGATAAGAATATGACCTTTAAAATAGTATAAGTAAATAAATATAATTCATTACAATAATGCTGTTGAAGTGTTTTCATTTTACAAGTGGCTTTCTGATTGTTTATGACGTAGTACATTTCAGTTAATGACGATTCAAATAAAGTAAACCTTTAGGCTTGAACTGTGCTGTAACAAAAACTATCCTTCAGCCCTTATTACTTGCTAACATTAAAAACTCCCTGCTGTTTTTTTTTAAATTTTTTAAATTTTTTTATTTTTGTTTACAGTTTATGTACATAACTGAAATATGGAAATTCCAAGTATGATGTAACATGATTGCGAATTAAGTTAAAGATACGGATTGTAGTTTTTTGAAGCCATTTTTCAAGTCACAGTCCCATGTGTTACAGTCGTTCTCATTGTCAGATTCTGTCTTTCGTCTTAATTGTCAGATAGGCCTTTTCATTTTAGTGTGAATGTTTTTGTTTTCTTAACATTTTTTTTATTTCTGTTGTTTTTCCAGTTTAGTCATTCAGCGTCTAAAGCTAAATTAGGAGTTGGCTGGAAAACCCCAATGTGCTTTAGATCCAGTGTTTAACTTATGCACTCAGAGGCTTTCGTTTCTGCTTTTTCAGGCATCACACAGTGACCCGTGGCATTACCAAAGGTGTGAAAGAAGACTTTCGGTTGGCGATGGAGCGCCAGGTGTCTCGCTGTGGCGAAAACCTGCTGGCTGTGCTGCACCGTTTCTGCATCAATGAGAAGATCATCCTTGTCCAGTCTTTACCTTAGTATAAAAAAGTGAACTTTCAAAAAAAAAATTAAAGGTGGTTTATATAAACTTAAACCTATTAATCACACATCTGTTAAACCACATTGTGGTCATCAACCTGAGGAACTGATAATGCCGTGTTCTGAAATCAGATTGACTTGCACTCAGTCTAATGAGGAAAAAGCTACAAGGCAGACTATCACTCGTCTGTTGCTGTAAATCAGTAGGAGCAAAAGATGAAATGCAAATTGTGTACTTAAAAATACAATTTGATGAAGGCCTTTTTATCAAGCTTTAGTGGCTGCTTATAGTACTTGAGCTACATACACTTTATAGTTCCACTGATGAATTTTTTTTGTTTCTGAAAATCTCATACTAACTAACATAACATACTGTTTATTAAGTATAGAGAAATATGATTCCCACACCTGGTTTAGCTAGGTAGACATTTTGCTATATATTATGGTCATTATTATAGAGTTCTTGGCTGTGCCTTGGCAGGAGGGCTGTCTTTAAAAAGTTGGAAAGAATGAATAACCGATTTGTTCTCGTTACGGAGTGTGTAACAGAGTTTTCCTTTAAAATGAACTATCAACAAAATTGTATTTTTCCTGCAAATACTGGGTCATCATGTCTGTTGTCACATGCACCATATAGCCGAGTACAAAGGTTTAAACATCCTTAATAAATTACATATTTTAATGAATTTCCAAATGTCAGCAAGTTAACACAAATGTAAAATGTTCCATTTGTTTTTGTTTCTATTGCTCCATTTATTTAATTTGGTAAATAAATAGTATTTGCACTGAAATGTGCAATGGACTGTTCCTTCTACATGATGGGTCAAAATAAAACATGGATTTGCGGCACAAAAAAGCAACCAGCAAATCACAAGACATCCATAAAATGTCCTTACCCTGTCCTACAGATGTTGCCGTACAGCAACTGTAGTTCAATTGAGTACTTGTTACTAAGACTGCATTTGAACTAGATGATTTGTAAGCTTTGAAAGCAGATTAAATTGAAACAGAACGTAATTGTTAACATTTTTATTTTTGCTTTAATTTAAAATGACTGAAAACATTGGCTTATATTTTTAATTGTGTTTTTTACTGACTTGTACTCGCCCTCAGTAAAAAATTGCTGGTTTTGTATAAAATGGTCACCTGTTTAATTTTAACAGTCAGTTCTTTGGATGAATTCAGAACCTTTAAGTCATATTTTTTAAGTACATGTTTGCAGTGGTAACTGAAAGCTTTTTTTAATCTCACTGTGCTTGTGTATAATAAAAAATAAAGGCTTTCAATTCTAGTATGGAAGCCATGAATGTTTATTATTTTTTAAATTTTATTTCTTTATTTTTTTTAAACTCTTGAGCTTAAGATAAAAGTTGTTTTCTCGTGACAACAACATATTTTTGCAGCAGGATGCTCCAGGCAATATACCGGGTCTTTAGAAAACATTTTATCGAATTCAGGTCGCATCTGCCATTAGAACTGCTGTGTTTTGCAGAAGCTTGAGAGCCTGTATAGAGCATGTGATGGTATTGAAGTCTTTCTCACACATCTTTTAATTTAGTAAATATAAAATGTGTTTTTATAGACCTGTTTTTTTTATCATAAATCCATTTTTTAATATACACTATATTACCAAAAGCATTTGCTCACCCATCCAAATGATCAGAATCAGGTGTTCTAATCACTTCCATGGCCACAGGTGTATAAAATCAAGCACCTAGGCATGCAGACTGTTTTTACAAACATGAAAGAATAAGTTGCTCTCAGGAGCTCAGTAAATTCCAGCGTGGAACTTTAATAGGATCCCACCTGTGCAACAAATCCTAAATATTCCAGTCAACTGTCAGTTGTTTCATAAGAAAATGGAAATGTTTGGGAACGACAGCAACGAGCCTCGAATTGGTAGGCCACATAAACTGACGGAGTGGGGTCAGTGGATGCTGACATGCATAGTGCGAAGTGGTCATCAATTTTCTGCAGTCAATCACTGCTGAACTCCAAACTTCATGTGGCCTTCAGATTAGCTCAAGAACTGTGCAGAAAGCTTCATGGAATGGGTTTCCATGGTTGAGCAGCTGCATCTAAGCCATACATCACCAAGTGCAATGCAAAGCGTTGGATGCAGTGGTGTAAAGCACGCCAACACTGGACTGGACAGTGGAGACACGTTCTCTGGAGTGAAGATTCGCGCTTCTCCATCTGGCAATCTGACGGATGAGTCTGGGTTCGGAGATTGCCATGAGAACGGTACTTGTCTGACTGCATTGTGCCAAGTATAAATTTTGGTAAAGGGAGGGATTATGGTGTGGGGTTGTTTTTCAGGAGCTGGACTTGGCCCCTTAGTTCCAGTGAAAGGAACTCTGCTGCTTCAGCTTATCAAGACATTTTGGACAATTCCATGCTCTCAACTTTGTGGGAACAGTTTTCCACAGGAGCTGTCCGGTCCATAAAGATATGGATGACAGAGTCTCATGTTAATGAACACCAGAGACCTGACCTTAACCCTTAAACTTGACCTTTTGGATGAATTATAGTGGAGACTGAGAGCCAGGCCTTCTTGTCCAACATCAGTGCGTGTGACCTCCCAAATACGCTTCTGGAAGAATGGTCAAAAATTCTCATAAACACAGTCCTAAACTTTGTGGACAGCCTTCCCAGAAAAGTTGAAGCTGTTCTTGCTGCAAATAGTGTACCGACTTCATATTGAACCCAAGCATTAGGAATGTGATGTCACTTAAACTCATGCATGAGTCAAGGTAATATAGTGTAATTTCACATGTACTAAAGCATACACATGAACACATGCAAATTATTTCAATTTTAGTTGTATTTAATTTTTTTACAAAATCATATATCATTTATATCAATACTTATATGTTATTACAATCATTATTACCATTTCATAGGCTGTATTCCAATACGTTTCCAGATGTAGGGGTTTCTACTGCTGTCCAGTACAGTAAGGTGTGGACAGATCTCTGGAAAGCTTGTTGAAAGTGCATTAAAAGCACTTTCGGTACACCGCAAACTGGAAGATTTAACAGACATTTTGACAAAAGAACCGAGATATTTATAGAAATTGCCTGATCTGGTTGCTTTGGAGGTTGAGAAGGACCACAGAATTTAGTGAGCACTCAAATGCACTTTGATTGATTGATTGATTGATTGAATTGGAGGATAAATCCTTTTAAATTATTGTAGTGGCCCAGGTACAATTATTCTCTTTATCGAACAGTGAGTTCTATTCTGAGTATGCAGCAATCCTCAAGAAGTGTTTGTCTCTACAATATGGCTGCAATATTAACATGCACATTTTGTGGACGGAGGAAAGTTAAGTCAAATATCATCTTTCAATTGTGATTTTTCATATTTTACATTGCAAGCAAAGGGCATTCCAGTTCATTGTCATTTTTTAAGTTTACTTTGCCTTTCATACTAAACTGGATTGTTAGTATGAGAAATGAGCAAATTGATTAATTTTCATAATTTTTAATACGAATTGTCTAAATTGTTAGTTATTTATTTCACCCTCAATATTTAGGAAATCCCAAGAAAAATCAATTGGATTATACTTTTATGAAACAGTTCCCAGGAGTATAAAACAGGTTTACAAATTTCCAATTCTGCCGGATTTATTAAACCAAGTTTCCTAAAACTTCTGTAGCCACCTAAATAAGACCTCCTGGACTTTCGTACATTCTTGTCCTTTTTACCTTTCAGAAATGTTCTTCTTCATTTGCAATGGGGTTTGGTAAATCTGCTTTGAGTGCTGCTCGGAGGTTAGCCCAAAACATTTTCTGTTTGGTTTTGTCCTGCGGCCACTCCAAATAAGTGCGTCTGGCCATCATTGCCTTTAGCTGGTAGTACTTGGAAGGGATAAGATATGTAGGTAGTGGCTCTAACAAAACAAGAATGATGTTGTCCAGCCCTCGTGTTAGTCTCTGGTGGTTAGCAAAATACAACTCATAATGACACCACTCACTTTGGACAAAGTGAGAGGAGAGTACAAAAACACAACATCTACTTTTTTCTATGCAATTGAGGATGTTTTGCACAATCGGCTTGCCTGGGATGAAATTGCGTTCGTGGTGACATATTCTGAGTCCATTTGGCATTAAATCCTCACCCTCTAGTTTGGGCAGGAGCTGTCCTTTTACCCATTCAGCATTCCTTTGACTATAGGAAAGAAATGCATGAAAACTAACCCCTTGAAGCTCCTCTGGCCGTCGCTGGGCTTTTTTGGCACGATGCTTTGTCTGTGTCCATTTCCAAACCATTCCCATGTACCATGGAAGATCCAGACAATGACATAAAAGACCTACAGCAATGATGAAAGCAACGGTGGGGGCCAAAATGGTTATGGACAAAAGTCCAGCACTGCAAGTAACTAAAGGCAGTCTAACATTTTCAAGCCTCATATTTTTCCAATTTTCTGGGTAACTGCAACGGTAACCATCTGGCCAGTGTGCTACTGTAATTTTACTATTCTTCCAGACCCTTCCACCACTGATCAAGCCATTTTCATCAATTAGGGAGGTGAATTTTTGCAAGGGGCATGTACAGATGTAGGGATTTTTACTGGTGTCCAGTACAGTAAGGTGTGGGCAAGTCTCCAGAGAAGTTGGTGAAGGTGCATGAAGAGCATTCCCTCTAAGTACAAGCCTTTGCAGTTCTGGGTACCCCAGGCACCCTGGAAGATCCAACAAACGATTTGATGTTAAATCCAGGACTCTGAGTGACTCCAGCCCGGAGATATTTACAGGTATAGCCCTGATCTGGTTGTTTTGAAGGTTGAGAACGACCACAGCTTTTGGTAAACATTTAAACACAGACTGATCAAATGCATTGGAGGATAAATCCATTTGGATTATTGTAGCAGGCCAGGTGCATTCCCCTTGGTCCTCCTCATAGGTCAGTGAGTTTTGCCTTAAGTCCACATACCTTAAAGATTTCATGTACTTAGCCCTTGAGCTCAATGGCATCAGAAGTCTTAAGTTGTTGCCTTTCAAGACCAGCATATTCAAACTGGTCAAAGTAGCACATTCCCTCTGATGACCTTCGGAAAAGACTCTTTCTGTTAGAGGGCAGTCAGACAAATCAAGCATCTGTATCATGCTAGCAGAATTTGGGCAGGTCATGTGGATTACGGGTGACTGTGAAAATGTTATGTTCTTTGCTGGCATGTTGATGATGAAATCATACACTTTCTTTTGTTCGAACAAGAACACAGTCACAGACGACTGGCTTATTGTAAAAGATTCTAAGTGGTTAGTCTGGATCACTTGATAGCCATCTTTCATTTTTGTGAGGGTTAGATTATACAGGCTCAAATGTTTGACAGGAGAAATTATTGCACTGTTGGTCAGGTTTGTTAAGCCATTCCAGGTACTGTGAACATCAGATAAATGTAAATGAACTGTGTGAATTGGTATTTGATAGTCCATCAGTTCCTGGAGGAAATTATTCGGATAGAGTAACCCACTAATTTCAACTTCTTTAAAAAAACTTAAAGCATCAATGATTATTTGAATGTCAAACACTTTGTTTGGCATAACAATAACAATCTTTTTTGCTTTTACACCTGTTAGACTTCCGTTCTCATAATTATTCAGATTCTGGCCCTGAATGAACAGAATCTGAAGATTAAGGGCAGAAATGGCAACTAAGTCTTTGTTTTGAATGGCATCAGCACTTAACCCAAGCCATTTAAGGTGTGTAAGTCTGGAAAATTCACTCCCAAGTGCCAAAGCTGGAAATATATTTGAAGACAAGTCCAGGTACTCCAGGCTCTGAGCTTGCAGCAGGTAATGCTGATCAGATAAATTTCTAAGTCTGTTGTGGGACAGATCCAGTTTTGTCAAAACTGGAGTGGAGATAAAAGTGTCTTGTTGTATGTCTTCTAGCATGTTCCACGAGACATTGAGAAAACGAAGATTCGCCAAGTTACTGAAATCATCTTTTTTTAGGGCCTGTATTTGATTCTTGGAGAGATCCAGGCGTTCAGTATAAGATGGTAGATCTGAAGGAACAGCAGAAAGGTTTTTGGAGGAAAAGTTAAGCGTGACGGTCTCCATTGAACATAATATAAGATATGGTATGATTAGGAATACTATCACTGGCCTCCAGAATAGCCAGTGAATCTTCATTTTTATCGTGAGAGTCTGCAAAGGAGAGTTAAAAAGAGAGTGTTCACTTGCAGTTAATGTACATAAAAATTAATTATATTTATCCTGTTATAGGTGCATTCATAGAAAAATATGCAAATTAGAAGAAATAGCTTCAAGGATAGCAAAATAAACACAACTGACTGTCAAAGGACAAAATATGGCAGGATTGTGCATCCATAGAATTAACTGCATCCATAGAATAAATAGTTCCCCATGCCCATCCAGTGGAGAACGTTTCGGCACTGGGCAGATACACCCAGGACAGGGTGCCAATCCATCGCTGGGCACACTCACTCACACAGATACACACACTATAAAGGACAATTTAGAACATTTAATTGACCTTAAATCCATGTTTTTGGACTGTGGGAGGAAACCGGAGAAACCTGAGGAAACCCACACGGACATGGGGAGAACATGGAAACTCCACCCAGATTGGGATTTAAACCTGGAATCCCCAGCACTGAGAGACGAATGTGCTAACCACTAAACCACTGTGCTGCCCTCATTTGTAATTTGTCAAGCAAAATTAATATTATACTAGTCTATAGATGTTTCATTTATTTATTCCATAAACTGTTTGTCCTGATTAGGATCATAGTTGGTGTTAAAGGTTAAAATGTGAGAAAATATGTATCATCAGCTTTTGTTCCATCTTATTTTAAATCACCATAAATTTAGATTTGCCCAGCGATGGATTGGCGCCCTGTCCTGGGTCTATCTGCCCAGCGCCCGAGACATTCTCCCCTGGATGGGCATGGGGAACCCCACTGTGACCCTAATAGAGGATAAAGCAGGAGATAATGAATGTATGTATCAATGAATAAATTTAGATTTGTTCATAATAAACATAATATTATATGTACTTTTGTATACATCATGTTTTGAGTAAGTGACTATCATGCATTAAAAAGGCTGTTGCGTACGATACAGAAAGGAAAGATTACGAAGCCTGACATTCATCATTTAGACTTTACATTCACATTTTAGACCGGCACGGTGGCTTAGTGGTTGGCACATTTGATTCTCAGTGCTGGGATCCAGGTTCGAATCTCAGTGTGATTGGAATTTCAATGTTGTCACACACTCTCAGCATGGGTTTTCTTCAGTGTTCTCTGGTTTTCTCCCACACTCCAAAAACATGGATTTAAGGTAAATTGGCTGCTCTAAATTGCCAGTTTGTGTGTGTGAGACTGTGTGAGTAAGTGTGCCCAGAGATAGATTGGTGCCCTATCCTGGGTGTATCTTCCCTTGATGGGCATGGAGTACGACCCAGGACCCAAGTAGAAAATTAAGGAAAAGATAATGAATGAATTAATTTACATTTTAGTGCATACATACCTGCAAACAAGGATGAAAAAAGTACACCTTCTAAATTATTATTCTGTTGCATGACCTTGTATTGGCTAAGCTTTAGCTGTTGGATACAGTCATATGCAAAAGTTTGGGCACCCCTATTAATCTAAATCATGTTTAGTTCTAAATATTTGGGTGTTTGCAACAGACATTTCAGTTTGATATATCTAATAACTGATGGACACAGTAATATTTCAGGATTGAAATAAGGTTTATTGTACTAACAGAAAATGTGCAATATGACTTAAACCAAAATTTGACAGTTGCAAAAGTATGGGTACCCAATATGGGTATTTTATTGATTTGAATACTCCTAACTACTTTTTACTGACTTACTGAAGCACAAAATTGGTTTGGTAACCTCATTGAGCTTTGAACTCCATAGCCAGGTGTATCCAATCATGAGTAAAGGTATTTAAGGTGGCTAATTTGTTCTCCTATTTGAATCTCTTCTAAGGAATGGCATCATGGGCTCCTCAAAACAACTCTCAAATGATCTGAAAACAAAGATTGTTCAACATAGTTGTTCAGGGGAAGGATACAAAAGGTTGTCTCAGGGATTTAACCTGTCAGTTTCCACTGTGAGGAACATAGTAAGGAAATGGAAGACCACAGGGACAGTTCTTGTTAAGCCCAGAAGTGGCAGGCCAAGAAAAATATCAGAAAGGCAGAGGAGAAGAATGGTGAAACAGTCAAGGACAATCCACAGAACACCTCCAAAGAGCTGCAGCATCATCTTGCTGCAGATGGTGTCACTGCGCATCGGTCAACAATACAGCATACTTTGCACAAGGAGAAGCTGTATGAGAGAGTGATGAGAAAGAAGCCATTTCTGCAAGCACACCACAAACAGAGTCACCTGAGGTATACAAAAGCACATTTGGACAAGCCAGCTTCATTTTGGAGGAAGGTCCTGTGGACTGATGAAACAAAGATTGAGTTGTATGGTCATACAAAAAGGCGTTATGCATGGCATCAAAAAAACACAGCATTTCAAGAAAAACACTTGCTACCCACTGTAAAATTTGGTGGAGGTTCCATCATGCTTTGGGGCTGTGTGGCCAATGCCGGCAACGGGAATCTTGTTAAAGTTGAGGGTCGCATGGATTCCAAGTTATGCCGGGGATGGAAATTTCAGCAAGACAATGATCCAAAACACCGCTCCAAATCTAATCAAGCATTCATGCAGAGAGAACAATTGCAATGTTCTGGAATGCCCATCCCAGTTCCCAGACCTGAATATCTGTGGGATGATTTGAAGCAGGCTGTCCATGCTGGATGACTGGAATTGTTTTGAACTGGAATTGTTTTGTAAAGAGGAATGGTCAAAAATCATTCAGGATCCAGGGACTGATTAAAAGCTACAGGAAGCGACTAGAGGCTGTTATTTTTGCAAAAGGAGGATCTACTAAATATAAATGTCACTTTTCTGTTGAGGTGCCAATACTTTTGCAACTGTCAAATTTTGGTTCAATGCATATTGCACATTTTCTGTTAGTACAATAAACCTCATTTTAATCCTGAAATATTACTGTGTCCATCAGTTATTGTTACACTCGCCTACCCAGAGAATAAAGCAGCTGAGCATAGGAAGTGCAGAGCCGTCGCGCTCAAACGCGCTGAAGGGAGCCAGGCACGCAGGTAGCAGGGAAATGGAATTTTATTAAAGGTGTAGAGACACCACAAAACACAGGTACCGACGAGTGAACATAAAATAAACCACGAAGTGCACCGAGGACAGGAAAAGAAGGAAATAAATACAAATTAAAACCAATCACGTGCACAACACAACCAATCAACGGAAAGAGATAATTTAAACAAACTAAATACCATTAATTAAAGTAAATTAACCAACATGGAACAGGTGTCCTAGGCACCCGTTACAGTACCCCCGCCCCTACGGTCGCGCAACGGGAGGACGCGACCAAGAAAAAAAATAAAAATAAAAATCCCGGGGGGGAAGGGGGGGGGGGGTCCTCCGCCCTCCTCGAGCCCACTGGCTATGCAGTTCGGTGGACGCCCTCTACGGACGAGGTGAGGGAAGCGCCCTCTGGCAGTGCAGTTCGGTGGACGCCCTCTGCGGATGAGGCGTGGGATGTGCCCTGTGGCTTTATGTCGCAGTGGACGCCCTCGGCGGATCAGGAGGGAACCACGCCCTCTGGCAGTGCCGTTCGGTGGACGCCCTCTGCGGATGAGGCGTGGGATGTGCCCTGTGGCTTTATGTCGAGGTGGACGCCCTCGGCGGGTGCGGAGTGGGCCACGCCCTCTGGCTGCGTGGCGAGGTGGGTGCCACTGGACCTCGGGCTGGGCGGCGAGCGGCCCCTGGACCTCGGGCTGGGCGGCGAGCGGCCCCTGGACCTCGGGCTGGGCGGCGAGCGGCCCCTGGACCTCGGGCTGGGCGGCGTGCGGCCCCTGGACCTCGGGCTGGGCGGCGTGTGGCCCCTGGACCTCGGGCTGGGCGGCGAGCGGCCCCTGGACCTCGGGCTGGGCGGCGAGCGGCCCCTGGACAACGGACTGGGCGGCGTGCGCTGGGTGGACCTCGGCGGGCACGCACGCTGGGTGGACCTCGGCGGGCACGCACGCTGGGTGGACCTCCACCTTGGGATCGCCATCCTGCACACAGTAAAGGTACACCCCCACCGCTACACCAAAGAACAGGGCAAGCTCTGTCTCGGACTGCCCCGGATTCACCCCATTGCCGGCACACTCCTCCATATTAACGGACACAATTGGTAACTCCGGTACCGCCCCCTCGCAGCGCGATCCAGACACGGCGCGATCCGGTGCGCCCGCGTCACGTGACTTCCCCGCAGCGCACGTGCTGAGCTCAGCGGCCACGCAACGCGCGCGCCGCGGCTTGGCTTCACGCCGGCGGCGCGCACCACGTCTGGATCTCACGACGGGGGGCTTCACAAACTGGACTGGGCTATCAGCCCAGAACTCCTCAGAGTTCAGGAGGGTACGAATGGGCAAAATATGCCCATACAGGTATGACTCGCCCTCCTCAGCACAGAGCGCTTCATACCCGTACCTCCACATGAACTCATCATCAGAGTCATACCACTCTGATATCACAGTGTCGGAGCCGTCCTTACGGCTCCGGGACGCGGGCTGCGCATAGCGGCGCACTCGCGGTCACGACGGAGGGCGCCGCGAGTACGAGGCTATACGCTATACGGCCCCCGCAAAGAAAAATTTTAAAATTAGCTTACCTGGGCTCTGGACTCCCCAAATAGATGGCACTTCGTGATGTTACACTCGCCTACCCAGAGAATAAAGCAGCTGCGCATAGGAAGCGCAGAGCCATCGCGCTCAAACGCGCTGAAGGGAGCCAGGCACGCAGGTAGCAGGGAAATGGAATTTTATTAAAGGTGTAGAGACACCACAAAACACAGGTACCGACGAGTGAACATAAAATAAACCACGAAGTGCACCGAGGACAATGAAAGAAGGAAATAAATACAAATGAAAACCAATCATGTGCACAACACAACCAATCAACGGAAAGAGATAATTTAAACAAACTAAATACCATAAATTAAAGTAAATTAACCAACATGGAACAGGTGCCCTAGGCACCCGTTACAGTTATTAGATATATCAAACTGAAATGGCTGTTGCAAACACCCAAATATTTAGAACTAAAAATGATTAAGATTAATAGGGGTGCCCAAACTTTTGCATATGACTGTAAATGGTCACTGCAAGGTACCCAAACACTGTGGCTTAAAACTAATCAAGGTCGGCACCTTTTTAACTCCATGCTTGACGCTTGGTATGCTGTCTTTGATTTTTTTTCCCTAACATCTCTACTTTGTCTCATCTGTCCAAAAAAAGATCCAGAAGTTTTGTGGTTTGTTCAGATAACTTTCGAAACTTGAAATTTCAAAAAGTGCTGCAATGTTCTTTTTAGAGTAATGCAACTTTCTCCTGGCATCTTTTTTGAAACATGCTATACCCGTTCAGTCTTGATTAATTGCGCTTTAATTTTACACATTTAACAGGCCTGTAGAGTCTGAGATGTAGCCCTTAGATGTTTAAGTTTTTAAACAGTCTGACCTTGGAATGAATTTGCTAAGACATCTAATATATGAGAGGATGAACAAATGGACAACAAACAAGACAGGCTAAATATATAAAAAGCCTTATAATCAGGTTTAATAATTCTGCAGTGTAGCTGTTTGTTCATTAACTACTGACTTGTGTTGTACTCTCATTTATAAGTCGCATCTGCTAAATGACTACAACTGAGCGGCATGGTGGCTTAGTGGTTAGCGTTCTGGGGATTCCCTGTTTGAATCCCAAACTGGGTGGAGTTTCCATGTTCTCCCCATGTCCGTGTGGGTCTGAAACATTCTCCCCTGGATAAGCATGGGGAAACAAACCCCCCCACCACCCCATAATCCTAGTCGGATTAAGTGGAAGATGGATATATGCAGCTGTTGCATGCATGCAGTTCTACGTATGTGACTTAAAAGATTACTTACTCCAGATCTCCAGATCTCACACTAGTTTGATGATCAACCCAGTTACATTTTTTTAACAAATAACCATATGGCTTTTCATATATGTAATAACACCTTTTACTTGGCAAAACATCTCAGTTTAAAACATATTTTGAAAGTTTTAGTGTATTCTTGCTTTATGCCAAAAAACATAAACGATGTGAAAAACGCGAAATATAAAACTGACAATCATTATATGTAAGCTCACCTTTTAATTTGTTGAAAAACCCCTTGAATCTTGTGTTGATGGTTGTTTCTGACTTCTGCACATGATCTTTAGTTGAAGACAAAAGAAAAGAATAACGAGTGTGAAACTTTATATTTGAATAGCTCGGTCTCACTTCTGCTTTCATCTCTTACTGGTACTTAAACAAAAGTGACACTTCCTGCTGCTCATCCCACTAGAGAAACCATTCAACAGCATGAAAATGCTTTGTAGAGATTTTTTTTATCACAATTGTTTTTTGCTTTTTTAATACTGTCAGTCTTTTTAAAGCTACTAGAATTGTAAGAATTGTTATTTTTTTAACTATTCATTTAGCTTTTGTTATTCAGCACATTATATTAAGATATTTCATGCACTTAGGAATTGAGTTACCTAACTTCCCATTTTTGAAAGAGGACTTTAAATGCAAAACAGTTTGCAAAATGTAATAAACAAAAACGTATCTGTCTGTCTGTCTATAGATCTGTCTACTTATCTGTCTGTCTGTCTTTCTGTCTGTTTGTCTGTGTCAGAGCCTGCACCGCCTTCAGGCAATCTCCTGGCAGCCTACATAAAGCCATGGTTTTCTCCTCTCCAGTGCCAGAGAATTGGTTTTCCAAGCCACATGGTGATGACCTTTCCCAGGTCTGCCGTGCATGCCTTGTGTATCTGCTAGTTACCATTTGTCTTCTCTCCTCTGTGTCTCCTAGTTGCTCCTCATTGCTCTCCTGATCCTGTTTCCTTAACCCGTATTCAAAGCCATACCTTGCCTCATCACTGCCATTGCTACTCCTCATATCACTGCCTTGCTGCAATAAAACTCATTACATTTTATCCTGCATCTGTATGAATTGTGTTCAAAACCTGGTTCCTAATTACACATCCGAACTGTCTGTCTGCTTATCTGCCCAGCTCCTGAAATGTTAACACTACACCCCCTCAATGAATGGGGATTAATATTTTTTATCAAAATTAAAGCTATTTGAATGTTTTCCAAATAGAATGTGTTAATTGATAAATAGACAAAAAAAGATTTGAAATTTGGAATTGGAATAAGCAGAAGTGTCTAAAGTTTGCGTAGCTGTGTATTGTCATGTGTGTGTTAGTAAACAGTGTATGTTCAATAAAATTGAAAAACACAGGACCTTTCATATCAACATGCCCTAAAAGAAAGCAGTAATGGCAATTTGATCCAATAAAGGCCTGACTGGGTCGGTCTCAATTCGCCATCACATCCTGTTTTGGTGTCCTAAAAAATAAGACCATTATCACTTCTGCCTGGTCAAATTCAATCAGCCTTTGCTATTTGTTCAACCTGATGATTCTAGGAATACGTTTGTTCTGTTTTGTTCGGTTTTATCTCATATAGAGTGGGGACAGTATGGCTTTTTTTTGTTCATCAGTCTTTCTGTCTGTATGTATCTCTCTCTCTCTCTCTCTCTCGCTCTTCCTCTCTCTTGCAACCTCTCTCTCTCTCTCTCTCTCTCTCTCTCTCTCTCACACACCCACACACACACACACTGTCTTTCTGTCTGATTTGTCTGATTCTGTCTCTCTCTTTTGCCTAGTCTTCCTATCGGTCTTAATTTTTTTTCTCGCCCGTCTGTCTTTGTCTTGTTATCTATATTTTTTTCTTGCTCTCTCTGTCTTTTTTCAAAGTAAGTCTCTGTTTCTATTAGTGTTTTTTCCTTTTTTTTAAGGTTAGCTCCTTCTTGTTGTTATTTTGTTTATCTTATTATAATCCTATTCACCAGTTTTTCTTTATCTTTCTCTCTCCCTCTCTCACATCTTCATCTCCGTCACTGTTTTTGACTCACAGAGGAAGAGAGAAGATAATAGCTGGACTAAAGGATTGGAGTTCATGTTAATCATTGATTGAAGGTCCTCCTTCCTCTATTCGATAAGCCTCTAAAAGACTATGTAAGGGGCTGTGAGTCATAGTCCAGATCAGGCAGGTAAAACAATGAGATATGTTCTTTGTTCTATTACTGGACAAATTTACCTCTGCAATGAGTCTAACTTCTTTTTTGATATTTCGGTGATCTGACTGTTTTATAGCCAAATATTTAAGATGACCCATATCCTGTCCTGTGGTTTTGGGTTATGTCTTGTTATAGGTTTTTTTTTGGATGTGATGGATTGTGTATCAGGAGATGGAAAAAGTGTGTGGAATGGGTCTGTAAATTACGATGGATTTTTGTCAGGAACATTTCCCAAGGGCTTTCTCTGGGGAGTCGGGACGGCGGCATTCCCAACTGAAGGATCCTTGGATGTTGATGGAAAAGGACAATCAATATGGGACAGTTTTCTCCACAATAATCTAAAGAAAAATGCTGGTAAGAATGACACATTTAGCAACAGTTATTCTCTCTGGGAAAAGGACATTGAAGCAATTCAATATCTCGGTGTAAAGTTTTATTCCTTCTCAATATCGTGGCCACGGATTTTCCCAGATGGAAATACTACTGGACTGCCGAACCACGCAGCTGTGAAACATTATCAGCGACTCATTGGCAGGTTAAGAGCACTAAAGTTGGAGCCTGTTGTAACTCTGTTTCACTGGGACTTACCACAACAATTACAGGACAATCTGGGAGGTTGGCATAACCCAAAGTTAGTGCAATTTTTTACGGACTATGCCAGATTTTGTTTCCAAATGTTTGGACAAGATGTCCGATACTGGATCACGATACACAACCCACTCCTGGTCTCATATCTGGGCTATGGGACAGGGATTCATGCTCCTGGGTTGACTGGTGGTGACCTTGCTGACTCCTTTCTTATTGCACACAACCTCATCAGGGTGAGCACAAGGGCAAAGGGGTAAAGGGCAATTCTAAGTTCAATTCTTACCTCTTAGATTTGAAGAGTATATCTATGGTACATAAAGATCTCTTTAAATGTACCTTTCAGAGTTAAACAACATCACACTCTTTTGTATTCTGTGTAAATCGTTCTGAATTACACACAATTACGTAAAATGTTCATGTGTTTGTGTCTGAGGCAAACAGTGAAGAGTAAACCGCAGTAATGCATTGTAATGTGCATTAAACCTGATTTCCAGATCAAAGGCTCAGATAATTTAAATAATCCAAGCATATTCATAATACAATTCTTAATTATAGTCATAATGCAGAGGCAAATGTTCAACAGAATATTTTTCTATTTTTGTTTTTTAAACTAGCTATCAGCTTTTGCAGTTACTATACAACTTATATAAATACAAAATAATGCTTATGCATTTACCTTTGTATTGCTAAATACATTTTAGATTAATTTTTCATTTTGGAAATTGTCATCTTTAGTTTTAGTGTAAAAGGTTTTGATGATGATGATGATGATAATGATAATTATGATATTTTTATTACTATTATTATATAAGTATCTTTTTTTGCATATTAACTAGTAGTAACTAAAGGTAATTTAAGTTACATTAAGTTAAATTTTAAATAACTTAAAAACAATCACAGCAGGGCGGCACGGTGGCTTAGTGGTAAGCACATTCGCCTCTCAGAGCTGCGAATCTAGGTTCGAATCCCAATGTGGGTGGAGTTTCCATGTTCTCCCTGTGTCCGTGTGGGTTTCCTCCGGGTCCTCCTGTTTCCTCCCACAGTCCAAAAACATGAATTCAAGGTAAATTGAATGCTCTAAATTGCCCCATATAGTGTGTGTGTGTGTCTGTGTAAGTGAGTGTGCCCAGTGGTAATACTTATCCTATCCTGAGTGTATCTGCCCAATGCCTGGAATGAAGCTTGCCCCCCCTTAGGATTTAAATGGAAGAAAATGAATAAATGAACAATCACAGCATATAATATATTAACAACCCTGTGAAACAAATGAAGAGTGTAAGACAATCAGGCACAATAACTTTAAAATTTTGGATTTTGGAGAAAATAAAATAAATATTACAAAATAGAGAAAATATTACGTTCCTTAGTATATAAATAAATAAATAAAAGTGATGTAAATGCTTCCATTCTTTTAATATGCGTATTAGGCTATATATTAAGCATAACTTGCAAAGTTAAATATATAACTTACATACAGTATAACTAAAAACTTAAAATGCTGATTTATTTTGGTTTATTTAACTGTACATTTTGTAATGGAGCATTTGTTTCAGGCACATGCTGAAACCTGGCACATTTACAATGATCTCTTCCGCCCTCATCAGCATGGGAGAATCTCCATCACCCTTGGCTCCCACTGGGTGGAGCCTTATAAAGGAATGGCCACTCAATCCAATGTTGAACTGTGCCAAAGGTCGATGGAGACTGTAATTGGCTGGTTTGCTGAGCCCATTCATGGAAAAGGCGACTACCCAAGCTCCCTCCGATTCTCACACTCAGGTCTTGTCCCTAATTTCACCTCCGAGGAAAAGCTCCGGGTGCGGGGAACTGCTGACTTCTTCTCACTGGCGTTTGGCCCTAATACTGTACATGCTGGGCAATCATTGGCCCGTTTTGGCCAGACAGGCGTGTTGGATTTAAGAAAGATTTTAGTCTGGATTCAGAAGGAGTATGAAAACCCAAAAGTGCTGGTTGCTGAAAGTGGGTGGTTTTCTGATGCCTCTGTTGGAGTGGAGGACACAGTGGCGATATTTCTTATGAAAAAGTTTATAAACCAGGTTCTTCAAGGTAAGAATGGTTTATTAATAAAATAATAATAATAATAATATTAATGATGATAATGATAATTATAATAGGGTGGCATGGTTGCTTAATGGTTAACATGTTCATCTCTCAGCGTTGGGAATCCAGGTTTAAATCCCAATATGGGTGGAGTTTCCATGTTCTCCCTGTGTCCACATGGATTTCCTCCCACAGTCCAAGAACATGGATTCAATGTAAATTAAATAATCCAAATTGCCCCATATAGAGTGTATTTCTGTATGTTTCTGTGTGAGTGTTTCCAGCGATAGATTTGCACCCTGTCCTGGGTGTATCTGTCCAGCGTTCGAAACGTTCTCTCCTAGATGGGCATGTGGAACACCTCTGTGACCCTAGTAAAGGATTAAACAGACGGTAATGAATGAATGAATGAATGAATGAATAAATGAATAATAATAATAATAATAATAATAATAATAATAATAATAATAATAATAATCTGTCCACTGTGCCAGCACCTTGCCTGGTCAGTAGATGCTGCTGTTGCAGTGACACCAAGGACTTTTGAATTCAGTTTACACTATTCCAGATAATAACCTTGTCTGTTGGGAACCCAACCGGGGCATATATCCCTCACTCCACAGCCTTTAAATCATTAAAGAACTGAATGTTTGTTATTGTTTTTTTAATCTTGATAAATATATTGTTTTTGATAAGTATTAGTCACATCAAATACTTTATGTGATCTCCTATATTTTCTGAGACAGTTTAAGCCAGAAAACCTTTGACATTATCTCTTAATTTCTGAAATAAACGATTTACATTTTACATTGAAACCCAGAAGTGTAAATTCATAAAATTCCTTTATAGTTCTACATTTCAATTTAGATGGAACGGTAAAGGGGTTTGGGTAGCTATATGGTCAGGATTAAAATTCTTTAATTCTTTGTGTATTTATGAATGTCTCAGCTGCAGTTGTGGACCACGTGAAGGTGTTTGGCTACACTGCATGGTCTCTAGTGGATGGATATGAGTGGAATAGTGAATACAGCATAAGAAGAGGTTTATTCTATATTGATTTTAACCAAGCTGAACGAACGAGGGTACCAAAAACAACAGCCCAGTACTACCGCGAGATCGTCAAGCACAATGGCTTCCCTGCTGAAAAACCAGAGCGTGAAAGTGATAGTCGTTTTCCCTGTGATTTTCAGTTTGGAGTAGCTGATTTTATCTTGCAGGTGAGGACAACATAAGACCACTTGACAGATTGGGCATGTAATATGCACCTGCTTATTTTTGCCCATATACAGTACTTTCATTCTTCAGCCACATTCATGCATGCTGCAGTTTTTTCTTAATGTGATTTTGTACAGTTTATTATCCTTGTATTAAAGAATGACATTTTAAATGTAGAGGCTAAAGGAAAGAAGATAAAAGATGCAAAAGCTACATAGGGTGATATGGTGGCTCAGTGGTTAGCACGTTTGCCTCTCAGCACTAGGGATCCCGGTTCAAATCCCAATCTGGGTGGAGTTTCCATGTTCTCCCTGTGTGCACATGGGTTTCCCCTGGGTTCCTCCCACAGTCCAAAAACATGGTTTCAGGGTGAATTAAATGTTCTTAATTGCCCCATATAGTGTGTGTCTGTGTAAATGAGTGTTTCTGACATGTTCTCCACTGGACAGGCGTTACCAAACATTTCAGATTAACTATGTGCTTTAATTTTGTGCAGGTGTTTGGGAATAGCACTTTTCTCCTTATTTGTCCAAAGCAAAGTCTATAAAAAGAGGTGGTTTGATGGGTTTAATGTTTAGGCCTAACTTGAGCCTTAATGAATGTAATAGGATTTTTTTAATACAAGCTGCAAGTGTTAGGATTAAGCGTCCCGTTGCCGGAGGAACTGAGGGAGGCGTGTTTGCTGAACCAAAAAAGAGGGTTTTATTTCCTCCAGGCAGGGGAAAAAGCAACAACAGTCAATAGTCCATAATCAACTTCCCCACAAGCAGCGGAAAGCAGCGGCTAATGTCGGATGCAGCGAGTGAGCAGCGGAGTCCCCGATGTCTCTACTTCACCCGAGGAGAGCGATCCTATGCAGAGGTAGCGAGTCAGCGCATTCATCTGTGGGTCTCGCCAGAAGAAGAATAGCACGTCCTGAACAGACATGCTCAGAGAGAAACGAGCAGCACGCACGGCGGGGTGATCCAAAACAACTCTGCGCCAAGGACTCCGGAACGGCGGCCTAAGAGGATGCTGTCATCAATGAGGCTCACCTGCAACTAATAATCTGGAGAGGGGGATCTGAGATTACCAGAATTAGTGTCAGGTGTGGAAGTGGGCGTGTGAGGTGCGGAGCGTGTCGCAGCGGGGCCTGAGCGTGTAGGTGAAGAAGTTAGTGTGTGGAGGGGGGCGTGAATGGGAATGTGTGTAACTAATTAATATATTAACATTTACATTTAGTCAATTAGGAGATGCTTTTATTTTAAATGAGAGAACACCACAAGTTATTAGTTACTGAAAAAACTACACTACAAAGCTACACTATAGACTTAACAAACCTGATAAATTATCCGATCTATTTTAATATATATATATATATATATATATATATATATATATATATATATATATATATATATATATATATATATATATATATTACAGTCTACAATATTCAGATATATTAAGAAGCAACTGCCTGGTGCACTTTTATTAGCAGACACAGATGATGAAACCTACTCAGGGTCCACACACATGCACCTGCACATGCACCTGCACGGGCCAATTAAGTTTCTACAGTTTGTCCTCTTATGTCTTCTTGAATTGCGCGTGGAAACTAGCCCCCAGAAGAAACAGAAAATACAGCTAAAACATGCGAACTCCACATGCTCCATAACCTGGGAATTAAACCTAGGACTTTTATGCTGTGAGGCAAGGATGCTAACCACTGCATCATTGTTCCACCAAGAATACTTACAGACATTCTTGCAATATCTGTGTGGATTATGTTATATTCGCAAAAGTAGACCCATATATGTTGCCTGCTGTCTTCATTCTCTAGTTTTGTTTAGGGCCACTGAATTAAATTCAGTGTGTCTTTTTTTGTAATAAATAATATATATGTATATAGTTTGTTGTTGTACAACTCAAAACTAAAAAACTCAAAACTAGCATTCTGACTTTACTTCTTTATTTTATTTCTTTTAGGTACATCTCCAGCCATTCTCACCTCAGTTTACCGATCCTCTGCTGTATCGCTGGAACTTAAGTGGTGATGGTTCCCTCAGTCCTGTTTCAGGAGTAAAGCTTCACACAAGACCTTTCCAGTGTACAGATTTCCTCACTATTCAACGTCATGTCCGTCTTGTTGAGACTACAGGTGCTTTGCATTACAGATTTTCCCTGGATTGGCCTCGGCTATTCCCAAAGGGTAATATTTTATCCACTGATGCTGAAACAGTAAGATATTACAAATGCATGCTAACTGAGCTTCGGAAGAAGGGAATACAAGTGGCTGTGACACTTTACCACCCTAGCATGAGGTCCCACACTATGGGCTTGCCATATTCTCTGCATTCCCAAGGTGGATGGATGAATGCAAGCACGACAGAGGCCTTTGCTGACTATGCTAAGTTTTGTTTTCAAAAGTTTGGAATGCTGGTAAATTTCTGGATCACCATTAATGAACCAAACAGGCTAGCAGAAGTTTATAATGTGAGTGGGGAGGACCGACGGATGGTCCTAAGAAACCTCCTAAAGGCACATGCTCGTGCATGGAATATTTATCACACACAATTCCGTGGCCTGCAGGGAGCGACATTGAGTTTTGCCTTGCATGCCGACTGGATTGAACCCGCCAATCCATTTCTAAAATCTCACACTGATGCAGCTCAACAGTTCCTGTTGTTTGAGCTTGCTCGTTTCCTGGATCCATTCCTGAAAGATGTGAACGATGCTGTATCCAAGCAATTGTTTTCTGTTAATGAGAGTCTTGAACTTAAAAATGCCCTTGATTTTATTGCACTCAATCATTTTACCACACGACTGATTCAACCAAATTCAATTCAAGAGCAGGACTGGATGTTTATGACCGATCCAACATGGTTGTCCTCTAATAAGCGGCAGGCTGTTGTCCCCTGGGGCCTCCGTCGAATTCTGAATTGGGTGAAGAATCGTTATGGGGACAGTCATTCAATTGTCATAACAGCAACCGGTATTGATGACCAGGCACCCCATGATGATCAGCTGAGACAGAAACACCTAAAAACCTACCTAAATGAGGCATTAAAGGGTAAGTAAGGAAAAAAGGTAATGCACATTATATGGGCAAAAAGTATCGAAAACCTTTTCAACAAACATGATCTTAGACAACCTTTTTTAAAGCTATGGCTATTAATATGAAATTGCACCATTGTGCAGCTTTAAAAATCCCCAATCGTCTAAAATTATGTGCACAGTTAAAGAGAAATTCAAAAGCAAGGCATTGATGTTAGATTAAATGACCTAAATTAAATTTGATATTCCAGTTCAGCCTAAAGACCATGCCACTTTAAAAAAACAGCAGAAATTAAGCCTTGCATCTACTGCATCCAGGTCAAAAAGTGCTTTAAAACACATTGCAAATAAACAGCCAGCTAGCATTTACCTGTCATCTCATCTCATTTTTCATTTATTCATTCATTTATCATCTTCCACTTGATCCTTTACTAGGGTCTCGGGGGGTTTCTTATGCCCATCCAGGGGAGAATGTTTCGAGCACTGGGCAGATACACCCAGGACAGGGTGCCAATCTATATCTGGCCAATCTCATCTCATTATCTTCTGCTTAATCCAATACAACGGATAGGAGTCATGGGAGGTCCCTATGTTTATCCAGGGAGGAACACTTTAGCCACTGGCAGATAAACCCAGAACAGGGTGCCAAACAGGGTGGGCACATAAACAGGGTAAGCACATAATCAAAACATTATATAAGGGCAATTTAGAGCAGTCAATTTACAGTGAATACATATTTTTGGACAGAAGGAGAAAATGAGAGAGAGACAGAGAAATGCCACCCAGATTGGGATTCAAACCTGGATCCCAAGCAAACACTTTCTTATCACTTTCAATAGACTCTACCTGCACTGATTCATTGAGCAGAACAGCCGATTATTTTTTGTCTGGGCCTACTTGGCACAAACAATAAAGTTAAAGGTTTAATTATAATAGTTATATATTAGAACTACGTATTATTTCATATTGTCAGAGACCCAATAAGTGTAGTGTAAACACACATATAAAAACCAGACATCAGATGAAACATGGCTTATTGGTTAGCACATTTACCTCTCAGTGCTGGGTATTCCAGGTTTGAATCCCACTGTCCAAAAACATAGACTCAAGGTAAAATTAATGCTCTAAATTTGCCTCATATAGTGTGTTTGTTTGTGTGAATGAGTGTGCCTAGCGATTGGCATCCTGTCCTGAGTGTATCTGCCCAGCGGCAGAAATGTTCTCCCCTGGATGGGCACGGGAGCTCCCCTCAAGTTATTAAAATAAATGAAATAAAACATGATTATAAAGACTAATAGTTAATTAACTAAACAAGGAACAGATAAACAAAACAAAGTCCATTCTTAACACATATAAGAACGACCTAGGAACAAGGTGAATCACCAGTATCCTGGAATCTGGGCTTTTATGTCTTTAAGTATGAGACACAACACTTATAACAACACAATAAACACACAATAGCACAATAAATGCATGACATATTTGCATAAAATAACGTAAATGCTATAATACTATAACTTAATTTTAATAAACTTTTGATAAATATCATTCTAGAAATGGTTTATCTGTTTAATACAGTAGCTATTGATCATTAAATAATTCAAAGACTCTTATACAGAAAGAAAAACACTTTGTTGCAGTGTGAAGTGTAACTTTCTAAGAATCAGCGCTCTTGGTTACTATAGCTAACTTTACAGCAGAAAAGGAAATTGTATTGTTTTGCTTCTCACTATCTCGCCTGCATGTGATCAGTGGTCAAAGGGCTGAGTACCATGTTACCAAAGCATGTTCTCGTGCTCATACATCTTATCTGCTGACCAAGCTGTTCCAGAAGGTTTATAGAGAACCTTTGAGATCATCAAACTAAAGACATTGTTGATAAGGCAGTTATGTCACAAATAATTTCAGCCAGCTTTTATTTTTTTTCATGTTGTTGTTCTTTGCAGATCTGAGCTATGCACGTCTGCTTTAAAGTGCTGCAAAACACTTGTATGTGTATGAAGCAGAAGTATTCTAGCCACAGTCTGCAAAATACACTAAGTGCTTTGTTTAATAGCATAGTGGGAAAAATGCAGTTGTGAACTCACATGATGGTGAGCTAATCCAAGCTGGTGTTGTTAAACTGAATCTGACAGATGATCTGAATACATTTCTCTACTTTAAATAAGGGGCAGTCATAGGCTTGTGATTAAGAAACCAGCCTTATGACCTGAAGGCCTCTGGTTCTATTCATGGTCCCACCAAGTACTATGGCTGAGGTGCCCTTGTGCAAGGCTCCTAGCCCAAATTGCTCCCTGTGCGCCGTGTGCTGCCCACCCTTCAGGCACATGTGCACACTTCACTTAATTCCTCTGTGTGAAAGCACAGTAGGCAAAATAGATCACTTTAATACTTTTAATTATCGGAAATCAAATACAACAATTTCTTCCTGGCCAATCAATTTAAGTAGTAAGTATATGCAATCACATTAAATATAATGATACTTCTGACTGCTAAATTATCACTTAGTTTATTTTCTATTTTATTTTTGACTTCTTATGCGGCACGGTGGCTTAGTGGTTAGCACGTTCGCCTCTCTGCGCTGGGAATTACAAGTTTGAATCCCAATCTGGGTGGAGTTTCCATGTTCTCCTTGTGCCCACCTGAGATCTCTCTGGGTTCTCCGGTTTCCTCCCACAGTCCAACATGTATTTATGTATTCATATACACCCCATATAGTGTGAGTGAGTCTGTGTGAGTAAGTGTGCCCAGTGATAGATTGGCACTCTGGCCTGGGTATATATGCCCAGCGACCAAGTCGTTCCCCTTTAGGCATGGGAAACCCTACCATGACCCTAGTAGGGAATTAAGAGAAAGATAATGAGTGAATGTGTCAGTGTGACAATGATGATGGGTAGATGAAGGGCAGGTGAGGTTTAAACTGCTTTTTATAGTCACAAAAAATATGCACAAAAAAGAGAGTTTTGTTTAGTTATAATAATAATATTAATAATACATGTATTGGGCGGCACGGTGGCTTAGTGGTTAGCACGTTCGCCTCTCAGCTCTAGGGATTCCCGGTTCGAATCCCCATCTGGGTGGAGTTTCCATGTTCTCCCTGTGTCCGCGTGGGTTTCCTCTGGGTTCTCCGGTTTCCTCCCACAGTCCAAAACATGGATCATGTCAATTGAATTCTCCAAAAAGTCAATTGAAGTCAATTGACCTCTCCAAAATTGCCCCAAATAGAGTGTGTAAGTGTGAGTGAGTGTGTGCCCAGCGATGGATTGGCGCCCTGTCCTGGGTGTATCTGCCCAGCGCCCGAGGCGTTCTTCCCTGGATGGGCATGGGGAACCCCACCGCGACTCTACTAGAGGATAAAGTGGGAGATAATGAATGAATACATGTATTACATTTTCTTTAACATAATTAAAAACTAAATTCTCAAAAATGTTCTGTACCTTAGAAGATCAAAAATATAATTTGCACCAAAAAGTGCAGGAAATGGTGCAGTCATTTCTACTTGATTGAACTTTTTAAAGCAAGCTTTTCTACCGTTTACAAAGTTACACTAGTTTAAACCTTAACCTTAACTATTCTCTCTGTAGCTCGTGATTTGGACGGTATTGATCTGCGTGGTTTTTACATCTGGAAGCTGCAAGATCATCACTCTCCAGATTTTGGACTTTTTCTTTCTTCTCACCATCGCTCTCAACCAAAAGTCTCTGTTTCTGTCTACCGGGACATCATTTCTCACAGGAGACTTTCTGCCATGAGCTTTAGTCAAGGAAATGACCATGTGACCTCAAATGTGTGTGTTTCAGATTCAGGCAAAGCCATGTGTTGGATCTGTGAGAATGAACCTCTGCTTTTCTTCTGTGTGTGTGTGACTGTGAGTTTATTTGTGCTTATTGGGGGGATAGTCACTGTTGTAAGTATGAAGAGACGAAGGATGAAATTAAGGAATAGAGGGAGGAACAAAGCAATAATGAGAGTTCCCTACTGATATGGGCCAAAACTCAAAACAGACTTTAGGTTGCATGCCAAACAGGATAAACAGTTATTGAAGACACTAAGAGTAAATGTTTTCTGAACATGAATAGAAATAAAAACAGGAATATTATTCCATAATATTCATTCATTCATTATCTTCTGCGTTATCCTCTAGGGTCGCAGTGGGGTTCCCCATGCCCGTCCAGGTGAGAATGTTTCAGGCGCTGGGCAGATACACCCAGGACAGGGCGTCAATCTATTGCTGGGCACACACTCACTCACTCACTCACACAGACACAGACACACTCTATATGGGGCAATTTGGAGAACTCAATTGACTTGATCCATGTTTTTGGACTGTGGGAGGAAACTGGAGAACCCGGAGGAAACTTAAACTTTATATAACTTAAAATACTTTGCACTCTATAAAAATATCTTGTCAAAATTATATGTTACAACTATACACATGTTGCAAAACAAATATGAAGAAATCAAATAAAAATTATGCTTTTTTCATAAAAAGTAAAAAATAACAACTCAAAATATTAAAATTTTCTTTGCTTTTGTGCCATTTTAGAAAAATAAACTGCTCTCTATAAAAAGGTTCCTGTCAAAATCATACAAATTTAAAATATGAGCATGGTCCAAATAATTGTATTATGGGCTGAATATGGCCCCCAGGCTTTGAGTTTGACACATATGCTTTACTAGAACTGCACCAAGTTTATTTTAATTTGAACCAGTATGCAGGATGAGATAAAACACAATGCTCGCTATTTCTAAATGCCTTTACAAGGTAATTGTATGGAAAACATAGTAACCTGTTTATAATATTACTAAAATGTCTAAAATATTTAAATGACATTTGTAAAAGATTATAGAAACTGGACAATTACCAAAGGTACTTATTCATCCAGTAAATATTTAAAGATATTTAAAGTAAAATAAAGAAAAGAAAACGAGAACTGTTAATGGAGAGACATTAATTTGGGTTTAACACCGCCACCACGTGTTGGTACTGTATTACAAGAGTGAATGACAGGCTAAACAGTGATGATTATGAATTATGGGTTGAATCACAAATATCAATGTTATCATACTGTTAGATATGTTAGTAACAACAAAACAGCTTAAGAAGTATATTAGATGCTTACATACTTTTCTTTTTTCAGATGTTTGGTAAAAGCATCCTCTTGTTGTCAATGCAATTATATTTTGTGACATTTGTAAATAAAATAACTTCTTATTAACAATGGTACTTAAACTTTTGTACATCTTTAAAATTTGGTTTTATATTTCTGCAAAATTCAAAGCACCCAAACATTCATTTCTCACTATACATCCATAGTGTTAAACTGTGTATAAATTGTATTAATGTGTTTTGTGATTGCTGTATAATATAATTGTATTGTGTGCTTTTGTGTTTATTAGATTAGAATAATAGCTCTAAATTAAGAGTCTGCATTTCTTGTGTTGACAGCCTTCTTTAGGTTATGGCACAGCCAACAATGTAACCAATCCCTTCACTGTGACCTTCATTTAGACTTCAATATCAATAAACTTTTAGGTTTAACTTCAGGTGACAAATATTTATTTCTGAAACTTTAATTATAATTAAAATGGTTCAGTTTTGGGGAAAATTACTACATATTAAAACATTTTTGTTTATAGTATTTGTTAAGGACAACACAACTGCTATTTAGATAATTATAGTAAACATTTAAAACTGAAGAAATGTGTATCTTTTTTCTTGTTAGCATTAAATTTTCTCATTTTAACTTTTATGTTTTTAGACTAAAGTCTCAGGTAACCTCTGTTTATTTCATTACAGTTAACTATTTTACAGTTAATTATTTGTTAGATATTTTACAGCAGCTGCTTCCAACCAACCTCCTCTTCCCTGTTAATTTTGGCAGTTTAACTTTCCATTTAGATGCAGGTTGTAGTTCTTTAATTGAATACTTTCACTCACTCTATTGACACATTATATTAATCTGTACTTTACGATTTAAAATAATGATTGTATTTAACTCACTAATATGAATGTGAAGCGTTCAGAGGTGTGCATTACTGTTAAAAATGTCACGGCCAGACAAACAGCCAATCAGATTTAGGGACCGGAACTACCCATTTTCATTCATTTATTCATCTTCTGCTTAATCCTCTACTAGGGTTGCGGGGGCTTGGGGTTCCCCATACCTATCCAGGGGAGAAAGTTTTAAGCACTGGGCGAATACACCCAGGACAGGGCGAATATACCCTATCACTGGGCAAACACTCACTCACCACCATGCTTCCCACCACTCATTTTGTATACAAAATTAAGTTAATTAAATATACACGTTGGCGTGGCACAGTGGTTTAGTGGTTAGCACGTCAGCCTCTAAACACAGAGGATTCCAGGTTGGAATCCCAATCTGGGTGGAGTTTCCATGTTCTCCCCGTGCACGCCCTAGTTCCCTCTGGGTTTCCTCCCACAGTCCAAAAACATGGATTCAAGGTAAACTGAAGACTCTAAATTGGTGTGTGTGTGTGTGTGTGTGTGTTTGTGTGTCTGTGTTAGTGAGTGTTCCCAGCAATAGATTGGTGCCCTGGGTGTATCTGCCCAGCTGCCAACACATTCTCCCCTGGATGGGCATGAGGTACCCACCACGACCCTAGTAGAGGATTAAGCAGAAGATAATGAATGAATGAATGAATGAATAAAGAAATGAATGAATATAAACGTTGTAGTTCAGACGGCAATCCTTAGCCACTATTCACTATTAGTCACTATTCAGTCCCACAACACAAACAAAATCATATGAGTCACTGTATCACAACACACTTTACTTTTGCAAACGAAAGTGGAAAGTTGGAACACTTGATGTATAGAAGTGGAAAGAAAACAGAGCGAAAAGTGACCTGGAATAAAACGCATCACTAGTGTCACTAAAGTTAGAGTCGACTCTTTGCTTCTAAGAATCGGACACTGCATTCGGAGTCGACTCCACTTGGAATCAAACTCCCAACTCTCACACAACCACACACATAGCAGAATGGCTAACATCGCGGTGCAGCGGATAAAACGGGAATTTAAAGAAGTCCTCAAAAGCGAAGAGGTCAGGAAATCACTCGCGTTTGCACATTATGTCTATGTTATACATCAATCTTACGATTGAGCCTTAATGACGAACTAAAACACATTTAAACTCCCTGTGACTGGACTGCATTAGCTGAATGCTAACCGTTTGCACCTAACAAAGCTACTATTTCAACATAAATAGACACGGCTTCGCTTTTCTAATAGGCCTGGGACGTTCCTTTTCACATTTAAGTCAGTTTCGATAAAAAGGTGACGTTTTGCCAAGTTATTAAACTAAAATTTTACTATTTATACTACTGTTGAGCTAAGCTATCTCGGCTCCACTGTTGTGGGGAAGCAGGCCGTGACTCCAAACTGTCCAGTTTTTAAGGATTTGAGGGGATTATTGGTCTACACGAGGTATTCAAGTGCTCCCTAATCTGCTTGAAGTTTTTCTATTGTACATAAACAACAATACATAATCCAATGTTAAACCCTGGCAGGCAGCTCAGGTTCGCCTGTCAGAATATTCTTAACGCTCAAATGACTTCATGCTCCCTACATAGGTGCACTAAAATACCTGTGTACACCTTTAAGTAATACAGTAAGAGATTTTTTAAAATGTTGTGTTTATTTAATATCAGTGGATAAGTAGAAATCAGAGTTTCTCGTCTTTAAACCCAGCATTCTTACGTTATAAAAAAAAATATTGTTCATTTAATACACATTTGTTTCCTTACATTTGTGTGGGCTCGAATTGGTAGTTGCGTTTGTATCACTCGTAACAAATAGATTTCATAAATTAAATAACCATTTTGAACAAAACCAAGATTTTTAACTACTAACAAAGCACTGCAGTTTTAGAATTCCAAAATGAATTTTTGGAAGTTTAAAGCCTTTAATCAATAAGACAAATACACTGAATTCCAAAAATAGATTCTCATTGAGCAAATGTTAATTACAGTACATAAAAAGAGTGGGTCACTTTTTTTTGTGGATTTACTTTAAAAAACAATTTGAGGTGCACCATTTGCTTTGGAAGAGTGCTGATTCAAGTAAGGACTTCTGGGATCCACTAGAAAGTTGTCTAACTTTAAACTTTTCACTAAGGCTGTATAATAATGATAAACTCTTTACATTATTCACTGTGATATGAACAAACTGCAGAACACCCAGGTGACTTAAATTGCACTCATAAAAATTGTCATTCTAAGATGATTGTGGGGATCTTACAAGGATTGCATACAGGTCTGCGTAAAAAATAAAAGTATTAATAGTAAATGTTTTAATTTTGCCACCTAGTGGAGGTGTATATTTTTAGCTTACTATATAATGCACTAGAGATGTCTTGGATGTTATGCACTTGGACTTGTAGTGTACATTCTCTTAAAAATATATGGTGTATGAATCACTGTTTGGTGTTGTGTCCAAAATGACTTTTCTGAT
Organism: Corydoras maculifer; assembly: GCA_019802435.1. Classification (NCBI taxonomy): domain Eukaryota; kingdom Metazoa; phylum Chordata; class Actinopteri; order Siluriformes; family Callichthyidae; genus Corydoras; species Corydoras maculifer. The sequence goes on along the minus strand of JAFMOD010000296.1, from coordinate 247,728 downwards.
TGTTGGGTGCATATATGATAAATACAATTACAAAGGTTGTTCTTGTAACTTACTAACAATTCAGTCTTTTTGACTGTTTGGGGGCCCTAGGCCTTTGTAGCACATGAAAGACTGGCTTTTAGTTTCAAGACATTTCATCCAGGTTTGGTTTGCGGTTCAGGGTGTTGTGTCCAAAATGACTTTTCTGATTGTTGGGTGCATATATGATAAACACAATTACAAAGGTTGTTCTTGTAACTTACCCTAAAAAATCATCTTCTGAAAATGAAAAGTACGGAGTTTGGGGCTATGTGACCATTGTGCATATGCACATCAACATGACCGCCTTCTTTTGCCCATGTATAGATTACACAATATTAAAGGGGGTTTGATAATAGCTCAAATACCTTTTTTTCCCAATAAGTCAATATTTTAAATAAATAAAGTCAATAACGTCTTTGTTGGTAATGTTGTATAGAATATGCTTTTTGCCGAAGTGTACTGCCCAGAACTGGTTCTGACCTTTCTAAGCTCTAAACAAAATTATGCATAGGCACACTACTGCCCAAATTGTGAAGCATGAACTTCTGCTGGCACACAGTCACATCAAAAATTCTAGTGCTCACACTGTAGTTAACCACATACACATAGTCATCTGTCAGTCTCATAATTCATAAACCTATTCAAAACAGACACACGCTATTGAAAGGATTTTTTTTTACTTGAAACTCCAAAACAAATAAATTGTACTATTTTTATATTTAAAAATAGGAAATTATAGAAAATGAAAATGGGAAAACCTGTAAAACATTATGCAGAGTTTTGGCTCTGCAGCCTGGTTATAGTCCTCACAATACTATGCAGTTAGTTTCAGCTATACAATATAAACACAAGTTTTAGAGTATGGCAACGGGTCTATCTCCTGAATTTGTAGAAAAATCTATAAAGCTGCGTGAAACTGTTTAAACAGTTTTTTCTACATTAACTTAGCTATGGCTTGACTTACCTGTATAACTTGTTGCAGATATAAACACGTTTGAGTAACACAGTTAATGTTTAAAAAGCATGAAATAGACAAGAGGATGCACTGTTCAGCTCTGTTAGCAAAACAGACAGATTTAAGAAAGATGCCAGCTAGCACATCAGCATAACACTACTGTTGTTCGATGAGATCAAGGAATATCTAACGAGAGAATGTCAGTTTACTGCAAGTATGATGAAAGTCATCTTTCATGATGTTTCTTTTCTTACAAGAAATTTATTTTGTTTCATTCAGTCTTTTTGACTTTTCGGGGGCCCTAGGCCTTTGTAGAACATGAAAGACTGGCTTTTAGTTTCAAGACATTTCATCCAGGTCTGGTTTGCGGTTCAGGGTTAAAGGTGATGATTGTATTTTTAGTTCTTTCATTTATTTAAATCTTTGTAAGACAGTTTTCAGAGTAGAAATTTAATGAGATTGTACCATAAGATGCAACCGCTCATGAGCAATAATAATCAGAATACTAATTTACAACTTGAATACCTATGTTTAAGCCACAAAAGTCTAAAACAAAGTATTAATAAGGTGTGAGACTAAGAATAACTGAAGTCAAAGAAAGGTCTTAAGTGTGGAGGAAAAAAAGAAATCCAAAACATACAGGTTTATATACAGTGGGTTGCAAAAGTATTCATACCCCTTGAACTTTTCCATATTTTGTCACATTACAACCACAAACATAAATATATTTCACTGGAATTTAATGTGAAAGACCAACACAAAGTGGTATACAATTGTGAAGTGGAATGAAAGTTATACATGAATCAACAATTTTTTTACAAATAAAAAACTGAAAAGTGCGATGTGCAAAATTATTCAGCCC
>JAFMOD010000296.1:225511-240467 GCA_019802435.1 Corydoras maculifer | reverse complement strand
CCACAAAGTATTGACTCAGGGGGGCTGAATAATTTTGCACATCGCACTTTTCAGTTTTTTATTTGTAAAAAAATTGTTGATTCATGTATAACTTTCATTCCACTTCACAATTGTATACCACTTTGTGTTGGTCTTTCACATTAAATTCCAGTGAAATATATTTATGTTTGTGGTTGTAATGTGACAAAATATGGAAAAGTTCAAGGGGTATGAATACTTTTGCAACCCACTGTATGATATATAAAGCCGATATTACCAATTTTTATTGCAACTAATAAAGTACAATAATAATAAACAAGACACAAAATTAATCACAGTTTATAACTGTCTACTCTACTTTTTGTAATACAGAGAGCAATATTAAAAACATACTTTAGATTACACATTATTAATTAAAGTTTCAGTGTACCTAAACCTACAAGCAGATAGCAGCATCTTTTCAGAATGAACATTTATTGATGAACATTGCACAATGCACACAGAACAACATTCAATGAACTTTTTGAACTAATGAGCTAATTTAGATATTTGTATTCATTCATTCATTATCTTCCACTTTATCCTATATCAGGGTCGCGGGGGGTTCCCCATGATGCCCATCCAGGGGAGAATGTTTCGGGCGCTGGGCAGATACACCCAGGACAGGGCGCCAATCTATCGCTGGGCACACACTCACACACACAGACAGACACGCACACAAACACACTCTACATGGGGCAATTTGGAGAACTCAATTGACTTGATCCATGTTTTCGGACTGTGGGAGGAAACCGGAGAACCAGGAAACCCACGTGGACACGGGGAGAACATCTAATTTAGATAAATAAATAAAATATTAACAAACAAATATTGTAGTTTGTAGTGTGAAAAAAAGTACTTATTTGAATATCTCAAGAAAAAAAAATTAATGAACTGAACTTTAAACTAGTTCAGAATTAAAATTGTGAACTTTGAGCATGTATGAACTGAACTTGAGTTAGTTCAGAAAAGCTGTGAACTGGCACAACACTGCCTGTAAGCTAGCGTCAGATAGTGCTAGCGATATATAGCGTTAGCTAGCCAGTTTAACAAAATTGCCCTAATTATACAAACAGTAAACACTGTATATGTTACAAATAGCATCCCGGAACATTATTATAGTGTTAGCTAGCGCTAATTAGTATTAGTTGGCCAGTTTAGCTGTTCAAGTGGTTGCTAAGGTTACAGTTCCAAATAAAACTATTGGCATTTTCTCTCTAAATAACATATTTACTCTAATTATGCAGAGAGTAAACACTTGATACATTACAAAGAGCAGCCAGTAACAAATACTGAGAGTTAAAAGAGAAACCGTTTTATCTCATGAGCGTAGAGCAGTTTCAAAACACCGATCCATTCCCTTGAGCATTGAGTGACGTTCTGCCGGAAGAACACTAGGGGCCACTCTAAGCAAAAGTTAGATCAAATGACTGTATTCAGTCATTGAGCCAGAATGACAGAGCTGCCCACAGCGTTGCCTGTAGGCATTGTTTAAATATTAAATATTTAAATATAAGAATAAAGAGAATAAAGTTTCAGTTATTTCATTGTAATATAAATAATGATATGAAATAGTATTTTTTTAATTAGCTGACAGTTTTATGTCATTGTAAAAGTGTTTTTTCTTGAGCTCTATTTACACGATTAATTTTGCTTAGCAAACACAATGCCCCACATTATGGAACACATGATTGTAGTGTGGTCCCATATTCGTATTCATAATTTACAATATCAGTTCAATTATTCGGCGGCACGGTGGCTTAGTGGTTAGCACGTTCGCCTCTCAGCGCTAGGGATTCTTGGTTCGAATCCCCATCTGGGTGGAGTTTCCATGTTCTCCCCGTGTCTGCGTGGGTTTCCTCCGGGTTCTCCGGTTTCCTCCCACAGTCCAAAAACATGGATCAAGTCAATTGAATTCTTAAAATTGCCCCATATAGAGTGTGTCTGTGTGAGTGAGTGTGTGCCCAGCGATGGATTGGCGCCCTGTCCTGGGTCTATCTGCCCAGCGCCCGAGACGCTCTCCCCTGGATGGGCATGGGGAACCCCACCGCGACCCTAATAGAGGATAAGCGGGAGATAATGAATGAATGAATGAGTTCAATTATTTTTTTTAACTTTTTTTTTTTTTTAAGAACAAGGACATATTTATAGGACCCCACACTTTTAACAGTAGTGTAATATTTTATTCAGGATTTTTATGAAAATAATATTATTAAAATAACAAAATAGCAGTCATGCAGCTTTTCTTTTTAATATTGGTCATTAAACTTTAAAATAGTGACCATTTTTTCACTTTTGAATTTGTCTTGACAAGTTCCTGGATATTCTTTTTTTGTGTGTATTTAATTTAAGCCACATAATAGAACTTCCAAGACATTCAGTCCTGCAGTGTAATGTTTGCAAGTTAAACATGTACATTTGCCAATTAACTCAATCAGGATGCAAACATAGTTAAAAAAAAAAAAAAAAAAGAGCAGAGAAGAATTTTTGTCCTTAATATTGTGTGGGGCTTCCACTGAACTTTTAGAGCGCTGTAGCTAATCCACTCTGTGCTATATGTGGTTTAGAGTAATTGGTTCATCTGCAGTAACTGCTTTAAATTCACTTTATAAGAAAAATCACTGTAAAAGCTTTAAAATCATTCAATCACACCTTAATTTGACCTGTTTAACTTTACATTAGTATAATGTTAATCTTAACGAGACCATCTGTTAGGGAGTGATGTTGAGATTAGGGTTTATTTTTGTTCTATATGCTGAAAGACTTTGATGATAGTGAGGCCGAGTTTCCCTGACCTATTGTGTGTGTGTGTGTGTGTGTGTGTGTGTGTCTGTGTGTCTGTGTCTGTGTCTGTGTGCATGTGTGCGTGCGTGCGTGTGTGTGTGTGTACACCTGCATACTTGTCTGTGGTCACACGTTTTAGGGCGGCGGCCATGACGCTCCGGACAGTGTTGTTGTCGCTACAGGCTTTATTGGCAGCTGCAGAACCAGATGATCCACAGGATGCAGTAGTGGCTAATCAGGTGACTTGTGTGTATTTTTTCCTTTATATTATAAGTGAAGGTTACCTTGTTGAAGCCCAATTTTACAAATTAATTTATTTGTTTTCATGGGAGTATTCAAAATTGTTCACAATGCCAAACATCTCATACTGTTTATGCCATTGTTGATGCTTAAGTTAACAAATATTTTTATTTGAACTTTTTTCAAACAGTTATAGATCAAAAGATTGCCAGTCATGTGACAGCAATGCAACCCATGCAGTGCCTTTTATTTAAATTCCATTGTTTTAACCAATAGAGGGTGCTCTATGACGGCAGTACAACACAGTAATGAATCCACAGATCTCAAAAAAGTGATAGAGATCTATTTTGCCTACTGTGCTTACACACAGAGGAATTTGTCCTCCACATTTAACCCACCCTTGCAGTGAAATACACACATTGGTGAAGTGAGCACACATGCCCGGAGCGGTGGGCAGCTCTGTACACAGTGCCCGGGAAACAATTGGGGTTCAGCCATAGTACTTGGCACAGTTTTTTCAATTGACAAAAAAAAAATAAAAAATTTGCAGTAGCATTATTTTAAATGGGCGGCACGGTGGCTTAGTGGTTACAACGTTCGCCTCTCAGCGCTAGGGATTCCCGGTTCGAATCCCCATCTGGGTGGAGTTTCCATGTTCTCCCCGTGTCTGCGTGGGTTTCCTTCGGGTTCTCCGGTTTCCTCCCACAGTCCAAAAAAAACATGGAACAAGTTAATTGAATTCTCATAAAATTGCCCCCTATAGAGTGTGTCTGTGTGAGTGAGTGTGTGCCCAGCGATGGATTGGCGCCCTGTCCTGGGTCTGTCTGCCCAGCGCCCGAGATGTTCTTCCCTGGATGGGCATGGGGAACCCCACCGCGACCCTAATAGAGGATAAGCGGAAGATAATGAATGAATGAATGAATTATTTTAAATGGATAATTATTTTTTTTTAATTTGTTAAAGCTGAATGTAATTTTGTCCAGTTTTCATACATTATATTAAATAAATGTTTATTTTGTTTATTTTATTTTTACTTGTTTTTTATTTCTAAAGCTACTATAGAACCTTTAAAGATACTGTAACTTCAGAATGTATTTAATTTTAGGACATTTTTATTCACAACATTATCTTCCACAGTTTTGTTATGTTCACATTTTAAAAGTTACAAGCTTAAAAAGGAAAGTCTTTGTAATTATCCTTCATACAAATTAGATTTAAAATAGAATATAAATGAGTTAGAAATTCAGCATCGTGAATTGATCTGAATTGAATTGTTGTTACAACTCTAAAAAACAAGTATCACTTCAATGCGTCAGCCTTTCAGCAGCAAATGATTTAAGACACAAGAGGTCAGCAGATTCAAAGTGCATTTAAATTGTAAGGTTTGTTTTAAGAGCTGTGAAACTGAAGCAGTGTGGATGTCCTACTAAAGTGCTTAGTGTAAAGTATATAGAGAAAAATAACTCTGTTTGTCTGTCCCTGCAGTATAAACAGAACCCAGAGATGTTTAAGCAGACGGCTCGTCTTTGGTCACATGTTTACGCAGGCGCGCCGGTCTCCAGTCCAGACTATACACGCAAAATAGACAAGCTGTGTGCCATGGGCTTCGATAAAGTAAGTGCCACAAACTATAAATTGTGAATTGTAAATTGTATTTGTTAAACCATGTATTGTTCTCTAGTATGTTATTTAAAAGGAAACTCGGTGATGCATTGGAATATGTGAAGAAGTAAATCTGTTTTATTGTACTATGAAATTTCATGAGGCAAAATGCCACTGCAGCTGTGTTGATAAAGCCAAGTTACATATCTATTTATTTTTTCCTTTTTTAGAATGCAGTAATAGTGGCGTTGTCGTCCAAATCCTGGGATGTAGAGACAGCGACAGAGCTGCTGCTTAGCAACTGAACCCCCTGTCCTCAAAAACACACACCCCATCCCATATCTTTTCATTCATATCTTACTCTGCCATGGCAAAGACAGATTTACTGTACAGATAAACTCATTCACTTCATCAATTCTCTTCAATATGTCTCTCTCTCAATCTTAGACACACTTCTTTCTTCCTCTTCTTTTCTCCCAAACTTTTCAGTTTCATCTGTCAGTTTGCTCTTTTTGTATTGCATGTTTTCTACCTCCTCCCAAACCACTCACCCCACTAAAGGTATTTGTCTTCTCACCTGTATGTGTTCTTGCTCTTGTCAGTACCTTCCTCCCTTTTTACTTTTCTTTTTTGTTACACGTGCCTTGACGGGTGTCCTCATCAGTGACATGTTCTCTTCACATCTACACAGCTTCATGTTCCTCCTGCCTGGTCACAGTGTTCTGTCTTTCTGATGTCCATCATCGATCATCTTCAGACTCTTCCCTAAATGCTGGATGTTCTTGACCTCCCTTCCATTTTGCACAATCATTCAAACTCTTTTATGTGAAATTCCTTCTTTACAAGGACAAAAAGTCAAATGGATAAAGATCAAATGATTAATACACACACACACACACACACACACACACCCACCCACACACTTCACTGAAAATGAATTGCCAACCAATCAAGACTGGTGTTTAATATATAAAACTGTATAAGGACCGTGAAACTTCACTAAACCCACTGAAGAGAGCATCACCTGCCGAAACATTAGAAGAAAACAAATTTTGTCTGTAAATAAAGCTATTAAAGTCTGTATAAATTCAAGCAATGTGGCAACACTTTTATTTATTATTGTTTAAGGAAAAAAGTGAAATAAAGAACAGTTTCGTGGCCAATCGAGAAAGCTCATCGTCCAAAGTTGTTTTCTTTTTAAATGAAAGTGGTGGAGTCTTGTCTGTGGTATAATATGGATTGCAAAGACTTCAGGGCTCATTCATTCATTATTAATTCATTAATTATCTTCGGCTTTATCTTCTATTAGGGTCGCGGTGGGGTTCTCCATGTCCATCCAGGGGAGAAAGTCTCAGGCGCTGGGCCCCCCCCCCCCCCCCCCCCCCCCCCCCCCCCCCCCCCCCCCCCCCCCCCCCCCCCCCCCCCCCCCCCCCCCCCCCCCCCCCCCCCCCCCCCCCCCCCCCCGCCAAAACTCAAAGAACATTTTAGATTGTGGGCCGAACAGGATAAACATTTATTGGACGCACTAAAAATAAATTTTTATTGCACGTGCTGCTCACCATAGAGACGGTTGAATTTGGAACTCTCTAGGTGGTTTAATAAGAGACCGACTATTAAATCTTATAGAGACAGTCTTAATGTCGACTCTAGTCGGCATTAGGAATGAAGATTCTAACAGCTGCTTCAGTAAAAAACAGTCAGTTTTATCTGTTTACTTTAAATAATAAAGTAAACAGGAGGATTACAATATATTAAATATTTTCCTCATAATCTCCCTGTATTACAGTATGTGGACATCATAAAACAGTAAGCCATAAAATCCCAAAATATGACAATTGCTGAATATGTTGTAACACTTTTGATGGGAAAAGAACTTACTGCCTGGCAAAAATAAATGCACACTTTTGTGCATTAGAAAGTTAATGTTAGGCTTGCAATGGAAGAAATTTGTAAAATTTAGGAGTACAAAGGGTTCCAAAATTAGCATAGATGAAAAATAATCCATGAGTCACCACTTGGCATATTACGATGGTGCAGGAAACCGTGCCAAAACTACAATTCCTCACACTACCTCTTGAAATAGAAGCGCAATATGTCACATAACAGATTGTAGAAAATGTAATTGAATGAATGAAGTCATTTCTGGGTAGTCAGTAGCTGATGGACAAATGTTTGTATTAATGCATGTTTAGATTCATAGATACATCACTGAATGCATTTAATAAATGTAGAGATGATTTAAAGGCTAAATCAAATGGGTGTCTATCGATAAAGACAGAATAAATGAATAAATTGAAGGGTGTGATGATGATGCAACACTTGAAGGAAATGGCGACATTTAGACTGTTATCTGCATGCCCATCATGGTGTGTCTGTTCACTGTCTGCTTCTTCTGGCTGACTGACAGTTGAATAGAGACTGACTCTAGGTTCTGGTGTCTGGTTTCTGTGACCATGAGTGAGCAATCTGATATCCTGCTTTACAGAGTTCTCATTCTGACAAACCAAACAGAGCTACAGCCCAAACCACCCCATAGCCACTACAGAAGTGCACTATGTATCTATAATCAGGCATTCCAGAACTAAACACTTTTTGCCCCAGCTATGAAATAAAAAACAAAAAAGAATCAATGCACAAAATGCTAATACATGTGTTGTAACACATGTTACCTTTCCTGAAATATAATAATATAGAATAATATTTAAATTCAAAATATGTCTTGAACTCACCCTTTCAATAAATATACAATAAACAATTAAGATAATCACACAGCAAGCATTTGAAACAGAGTTGAGAGATTTGTTTTTTTTTGGCTGTTTTACTGCGGTATTTTAATATTGATTAATTTATTCATTCATTAGGGTCACGGGAAGGATGTTTCAGGCACTGAGCAGATACAACCAAGGCTGGGAATTATATGTGTGTGCGGTACAAAATAAATGATTATATAAACAAATGCATCTATATTCTACTGTGGTTTGATTATTGTCTTTTGTTAAACAGTTATATAAAGTGAAACCTCATGGTCATGTTTTATGGCAAATTACATCCTTGCCTTACGCTCAGACCAAATCCCACCTGTTACGTTATTTACAGTAACACACTGCTGCTCATGTTTTATTTATTCAGTAAATAGTCAACGGGAGTTTTGTATAATGACGTAAGCAACCCACAATTCATTTTCTTATTTTATAAACAACTTATATACTTTTATCAACTGAACTGAACAAAATAAGATGAATGAATTTCATATTGGGTTAGCACGTTCTCCTCTCAGCGCTACGGATTCCCAGTTCGAATCCCCATCTGAGTGGAGTTTCCATGTTCTCTCCATGTCCGCGTGGGTTTCCTCCTATAGTCCAAAAACATGGATCAAGTCAATTGAGTTCTCCAACACCCCCCCCCCCCCCCCGCGACCCTAATATAGGATAAAGTGGAAGATAATCGATGGATAATGGATGAATTTCATATTGGCCACCATATCATGTATTAAAAATTTACAAGAATATATTCATCTTCCGCTTAATTCTCTACTAGGGTTGTGGGGTGAGTAAGCTTCTGGCATTGGGCACACTCAATCACACAAACACACACTATATAGGGGCAATTTAGAGCATTAAATTTACCTTAAATCCATGTTTTTGGACTGTGGGAAAAAACAGGAGAAAACCCACGCCGCCACCGGGAGAACATGGAATTCAAACCTGGAATCCCCAATGCTGAGAGGCAAACGTGCTAACCACTAAGACACCGTGCCGCCCACAAAACCATATATATTCATTCATTCATTCATTATCTCCTGCTTTATCCTCTATAAGGGTCGCGGTGGGGTTCCCCATGCCATCCAGGGGAGAACATCTCGGGTGCTGGGCAGATAGACCCAGGACAGGGCGCCAATCCATCGCTGGGCACACACTCACTCACACAGACACACTCTATATGGGGCAATTTTGAGAATTCAATTGACTTGATTCATGTTTTTGGATTGTGGGAGGACACCGGAGAACCCGGAGGAAACCCACGCAGACACGGGGAGAACATGGAAACTCGAACCGGGAATCCCTAGCGCTGAGAGGCGAACGTGCTAACCACTAAGCCACCGTGCCGCCGACCATATATATATTATAAAATATTGTTTGACTATATTGTTCATCAATTCTTTAATGACTCAATGTGTTGCAGCTGATTTAAAAAACATTTTTTTAGCATTCTCTTTTTTTAAACACTGCGTTATTTCTCCCACATGATAAGTGAACAATTTGGTGTTACTTTCTTGAAACCAATACTTTAGTGGACTGAGAGTCTTTTTAGGATATACAGATATACCATGATTATTTATTATTGCACATCTGTCCCACACATAGGATATAATAAGTTGTATGCATGCTACGATGCTACATCCTAGTCATTCATATGATCGATGTGCTTATATTCTATACTACACAGGGTAGGAAGTACCTCGCTTAGTCCAACTTAGAACTTGCGAAATCTTACATTGCACCACATACAGCTTGTGCTACACATAGGATATAAAAAGTTGTATGCATGTTACGATGTTAAGTCTGAAATTTTAGTGGTAGAGTACCATGTTCAGTCCATCACTCTATTAAGCATAAAAGAGTACAATTTGTGTACTTTAAATAGTTTATTTGGCTATATTATTTTATTATTCCAATATGTTATTTATATGAAGTTGTTAGTTAAATTGCCTTATACAGAGTGTACAATAATAGAATGTGCACCTTGTATTGCACACTGTGACTGTTACTCAGTTATAGTATTTCACATTAAATTTTTAAAATATAGAATAGACTATATTATAATATCTATGGTCCCTGCATGTTAAACAGTGCCTTAGCTGTTATAAACTTTATTTTTAAACATGTGCACAACATAAGCATAGAAAACATTATTCATTATTCACTGTCAATATTTCAGTTGATATTCTAATAAGATTTAATTTGAGAAGTTGGGCTTCTGTAGTCTTTGGCACTGGACTAGACCGGTTATAGCACATGTACATTAATGAATGGTTTGGGACACAGCCGTTACATCACAACAGAGTAATAGGAAACTGCTGTCTCAGTTGAATTGTGTTTGACTGGTGGTATGTTGGTTTGTGTACTGTTTTTCCCCACACTTCTTTTAATGATGAACAGGATTATGAGCTGTACACTTTTAGCTGTGTGCATTGCATTGTTCTGGATGGAGGGTGAGTGTAATGCAGTTTCTCTGGTCCGTTTTATTGCACTAGGTGAAACAGGTGTGTGTTTTAGGAAAGACGATATGGTACAGTATTTCTATATTGCAATAGATCATTTTGTATGGTGCATCATTGCCAAATGAGAATTTTACAATTGATTACTGTACTTAATCAAGTCTCATCAGAAAATAAGCAAAACCTTCAACTCAAAATTAATAACCCAACCCAATTTATTAATTTTGTCTTGTTATACAACCTGTCTAGCAGAAAAGGTTCAAATGTATGTTGCTGTTATTGGTTAGATAATTGAAATGTCATTTATTTGTATAAGATTCTGACTGAATAATGACACATAGGTGAAGTCTAATTGTTTGTTACTTTGACTTACTGAGTCTGTCTAATTAAAGTTAACTGAGAACAGAAAGAATACTTATTTACACACATACATATATATCATGTTATGTTATATATTTAAACTTACAATGGGTTTGTACACTTTAAGCAACACTTTTTATGCCTATTACCATGATATACTTGTATTGTCTGTAAAATAACACCTTTAAACTCAAAGTATTTTTACCAGAATATTTACATGAATGATCACATGTGTGTGTGTGTTTGTGTGTGGGGTTTTTTTTGTTTTGTTTTTTTTGAGGTATTTTAGCTCATGCAGCAGAAGGCCGTTATGCACAGCAGCTGTTAAATGATCTGATGGAGAATTATTCCAGTGCCCTCCGTCCAGTAGAGGACACAGACAAAACTTTAAATGTGACGTTGCAGGTTACGCTGTCTCAGATTAAAGATATGGTGAGTACTTTTAGGTGATGTTTTGATATGCAAACAGGGCATCGTCTCAGCCTTAAAATATGACCAATTAGACTACATTTATTAACCTATGCGATCTATCGATTTTTATGCATTTCTCCAATGTTTTCGTCAGTACATGTGCCTTCAGCAATTATCATCTATATATGTGTATATAAACAGAGAATATTAATTTTAAACCGGAATACATGTATAGATATAGAGAGATAATGATCAGTGTTAATCAATTCCAGGATCTGTTTTCTCTGTGATTATTTGGCTATGTTTGTTTCTTTGTGTGTGTGTGTGTGTGTGTGTGTGTGTGTGGATCAGTCGGTTTGTCTGAGTGTGAGAATGCAGTCATCTGGTTTCGTTTACCCACTGACCTCACTATCATGAAATCTATCTATTGTAACAAGGCATTTAATTGATTGTGCATGTGTGCACAGGATGAGCGGAACCAAGTATTAATAGCGTATTTGTGGATAAGACAGACATGGTACGATGCATATCTAAAGTGGAATAAAGAAGAATATGATGGCCTAGAGGTTGTACGCATTCCTAGCAGCCTGGTGTGGAGACCTGATGTAGTACTGTACAACAAGTAATTCACACAAACACCCCAATGTAGCATATTCCCAAAACACACTTTATGTTTTACTATTAATAGAGGAAATATTTTATGTGACTAAATGTAAATGTGGCGGCACGGTGGCTTAGTGGTTAGCACGTTCGCCTCTCAGCGCTAGGGATTCCCGGTTCGAATCCCCATCTGGGTGGAGTTTCCATGTTCTCCCCGTGTCTGCGTGGGTTTCCTTCGGGTTCTCCGGTTTCCTCCCACAGTCCAAAAACATGGATCAAGTTAATTGAATTCTCAAAATTGCCCCATATAGAGTGTGTCTGTGTGAGTGAGTGTGTGCCCAGCGATGGATTGGCGCCCTGTCCTGGGTCTATCTGCCCAGCGCCCGAGACGTTCTCCCCTGGATGGGCATGGGGAACCCCCACCGCGACCCTAATAGAGGATAAGCGGGAGATAATGAATGAATGAATGAATAAATGTAAATGTATATATATATAAAGCCAGGGGCGGCACAGTGGCTTAGTGGTTAGCACATTCGCCTCTTAGCGCTAGGGATTCCCGGTCTGGGTGGAGTTTCCATGTTCTCCCCGTGTCTGCGTGGGTTTCCTCCCACAGTCCAAAAACATGGATCAAGTCAATTGAGTGCTCCAAATCCCCCCATATAGAGTGTGTTTTTGTGCATGCTTGTGTTCGTGTGTGCCCAGCGATAGATTGGCCCCCTGTCCTGGATGAATCTGCCGAGCTCCCGAAACAGTCTCCCCTGAATGGGCATGGGGAACCCCCCGCGACCCTAATATAGGGTAAAGAGGAAGATGATGGATGGATGGATAAATAGCCAGAATGAATAATGATTTGAGGTTAAGGTTGAGGATAATCAGGTTTGATTCTCCTTAACTACTGACATGTGTTTTTCTCTAATTTGTAAGGTGCTTTGGAATAAGTATATGCTAAATGACTTAATGTAATTGTATGTTTGCTGTGCTTGACACTATATTACTATCTTCCATTTATATATTATAAAGCAGACACACAAACAAATACAAACACATTCACGCCCACCCATGTTTCCACCTAGGGGCAATTTAATATCTCACATATGTTTGAGACGTGGATGGAAAGCAAAACTTAATTTGATAAAAATGTATATTAAATATAAATCACACATTTAAAGTGTTTAGGGTAAAAAAGGAAATGCAAAAGACTGCACCGGTAGCAGATGTAAAAAAAAAGATCTGGGAGTAGGTTTTCCGACGTAGGACAATATGTATTCATACAAAATAAATTATTTTTAAAATTATTTACGGGTCACACAAAAATACATTAATCCCATTGAGTTTTTTTTCCCCTCTACAAAATGACAGTGATTTAACTGTGTCTACAAGCATTTGGGTAACTGTCCTGTGTACGTGAATTCAGGGCCGACGACGATCTTCCCAGTCCTATGGACACTAATGTTGTTCTGCGTTACACTGGTGAGATCACTTGGGATGCTCCAGCTATCACTAAAAGCTCGTGTGTGGTGGACGTGTCCTATTTCCCTTTCGACAGCCAGCAGTGTAACCTCACCTTCGGCTCCTGGACCTATAATGGCAACCAGGTACACACAAACGCACAAAAACACATGCTAATCAGAGCTACATGCTGTTAAAGCCTAGGTTTATTCTACTCTTTTTATATGACAACAGGTGGACATCACCATGGGAATGGCTAGTGGTGATCTCTCAGACCTGGTGGAGAATGTAGAGTGGGAATGTGATGGCATGCCAGCCACCAAGAACGTGATCATGTATGGCTGCTGCTCGGACCCTTACCCTGACATTACATACACACTCTTGCTGCGCCGTCGCTCCTCGTTCTACGTTTTCAACCTGCTGCTGCCCTGCTTTCTTATTTCATTCCTGGCACCACTTGGTTTCTTTCTCCCCGCCGACTCGGGTGAGAAAGTCTCTCTGGGTGTCACTGTGCTGCTGGCACTTACTGTCTTCCAGCTGGTGGTTGCTGAGAGCATGCCACCCTCTGAGAGTGTACCACTTATAGGTGAGCCATTGTTAACCACTAAGTTTTAATTGGGAATTTCTTGGGAAAAATCGACCTAAGGGTTTAAATCAAAGAGAGAACTGGAATAATAAATGAATATAACTTACTAAAAGTATAAATTCCATGTCCAGGGTCACTTTCATGTAAGAAACAAACACATACGTGCTGTAGCATGTAACTCATACAGAAAGCAGGTTACCAGTGTCCTGCAAAAATAGTCATGAAGTTTCGAGAAACAGTTTTCACAAATATGAAATCACTCATACCGTGAGCACTAGTACCCCACTCCTTCACAGAATTTTTTTTTGTGTACGTTTTTTATTGGTAAACAATCGGAACAGTTTATTACAGAAAACCTATTTGGTCCTTTTTATATGACTTCAGATCCAGAAATTTTATTGATGTATCTGAGAAAAATTTGGATACAATTGCATAATATAGTTTTAAATGTCATTTCTGAATTCAGCAGCAGACAAAGTACTCTCAAGCCCATATGGATATGTTACCTTAGTAGCATGATGTTTTTTTTAAACATTACTGTATAAGGGCTTAATGTTTATACACATCCATTTCCATCCAAGGTCATGGCTATAAAGCTTTTTTAGAACATTGGTTTTGAACTGGGCGGCACGGTGGCTTCGTGGTTAGCACGTTCGCCTCTCAGCACTAGGGATTCCCGGTTCGAATCCCCATCGGGGTGGAGTTTCCATGTTCTCCCCGTGTCTGCGTGGGTTTCCTCCGGGTTCTCCGGGTTCCTCCCACAGTCCAAAAACATGGATAAAGTCAATTGAGTTCTCCAAATTGCCCCATATAGAGTGTGTGTGCCCAGCGATAGATTGGCGCCCTGTCCTGGGTCTATCTGCCAGGCACCCGAAACGTTCTCCCCTGGATGGGCATGGGGAACCCCATCGCGACCCTAATATAGGATAAAGCGGAAGATAATGAATGAAGGGTTTTGAACTGACTGTCTCTCAGGAAGTTGTTTGGTGTTGTTTTTAAGTTAAAAAAAAAGACTTATATTTGTCATTTTTGGCAGTTAATTAATATGTTTTTGGAATAAAAATAAATTACATATTTTTAATGTGGCTTTGCTATTTTTAAGTGCTACAACTTTTCTGAAAATTAGATTTATGTTTGGAATGATCTGTGGAAAGACTAAGTGTTACACTCGCCTACCCAGAGAATAAAGCAGCTGCGCATAGAAAGCGCAGAGCCGTTTCGCTCAAACGCGCTGAAGGGAGCCAGGCACGCAGGTAACAGGGAATTGGAATTTATTTTAAAGGTGTAGAGACACCACAAAACACAGGTACGACGAGTGAACATAAACTAAACCCCGAAGTGCACCGAGTACAGGGAAAGAAGGAAATAAATACAAACGAAAACCAATCACGTGCATAAAACCACCAATGAACAGAAAGAGACAATTAAACAAACTAAATGACTAATTAAAGTAAATGACCAAACATGGAACAGGTGCCCTAGGCACCTGTTACAGTACCCCCACCCCTACGGTCGCGCAAAGGGAGGACGCGACCAAGAGAAAGAAAAAAAAAATTTTTTTAATAAAAATCCCGGGGGGAAAGGGGGGGGGGTCCTCCGCCCTCCTAGAGCCCAATGGCTATGCAGTTCGGTGGGCACCCTCTGCGGACAAGGTGAGGGAAATGCCCTCTGGAAGTGCAGTTCGGTGG
>JAFMOD010000296.1:213309-225440 GCA_019802435.1 Corydoras maculifer | reverse complement strand
GGTACGAATGGGCAGAATATGCCCATACAGGTATGACTCGCCCGCTTCATCATCGAAGACCTCGACCAGCTCGAGGCCCTCCTCAGCACGGAGCGCTTCATACCCGTACCTCCACATGAACTCATCATCGGAGTCATAAAACTCCGGTATCACAGTGTCGGAGCCGTCCTTACGGCTCCGGGACGGCGGGCTGCGCATAGCGGCGCACTCGCGGTCACGACGGAGGGCGCCGCGAGTACAAGGCTATACGCTATACGGCCCCCGCAAAGAAAATTTTTTTAAATGCGCTTACCTGGGCTCTGGACTCCCCAAATGAAAGGCACTTCGTGATGTTACACTCGCCTACCCAGAGAATAAAGCAGCTGCGCATAGAAAGCGCAGAGCCGTCTCGCTCAAACGCGCTGAAGGGAGCCAGGCACGCAGGTAACAGGGAATTGGAATTTATTTTAAAGGTGTAGCGACACCACAAAACACAGGTACGACGAGTGAACATAAACTAAACCCCAAAGTGCACCGAGTACAGGGAAAGAAGGAAATAAATACAAACGAAAACCAATCACGTGCATAAAACCACCAATGAACAGAAAGAGACAATTAAACAAACTAAATGACTAATTAAAGTAAATGACCAAACATGGAACAGGTGCCCTAGGCACCTGTTACACTAAGGATGGTATGTGATGATTAATGTGATGACATTGATTTCAACATTTAAAAAATGTGATTGGCTGATTGATTTCAATCTAAAAGGCAAATGGGGAAACATCAATGCTCCAAATATCTGGTATGCCCAGATATAGCAAAGTTTATGACCTGGATTGGGTTACACACATAAAGGAAAATGTTTCAGACTCCTTTTGTACACACGAGCTCATTGTTGGCTGCAACTGATAGGTTCTACATGGATTGCTCTGACATCATTAAGATTCATGCTAGATATCTCTGAATGAATGCATTTCCTCTGTGTGATTTGGATTCTATCATTAATTAATTTCATAATCAATAATGAGTGAGTGTGTGCCCAGCGATGGATTGGCGCCTTGTCCTGGGTCTATCTGCCCAGCGCCCGAGACGTTCTCCCCTGGATGGGCATGGGAAACCCCACCGCGACCCTAATAGAGGATAAGCGGGAGATAATGAATGAATGAATAATGTTTGATGGGCGGCATGGTGGCTTAGTGGTTAGCACGTTTGCCTCTCAGCACTAAGGATTCCCGGTTCGAATCCCAATCTGGGTGGAGTTTCCATGTTCTCCCCGTGTCCACGGGGTTTCCTCCGGGTTCTCCATTTTTCTCCCACAGTCCAAAACCATGGATCAAGTCAATTGAGTTCTCCAAATTGCCCCATATAAAGCATGTCTGAGTGAGTGTCTGTGTGTGTGCCCAGAGATAGATTGGCGCCCTGTCCTGGGTGTATCTGCCCAGCGCCCGAAACGTTCTCCCCTGGATGGACATGGGGAACCCCCCCGCGACCCTAATATAGGATAAAGCAGAAGATAATGAATGAATGAATGAGTCCAAAAACATGGATTAAGGTCAATTGAATTCTCCAAATTACCACATATATAGTGTGTTCATGTGTGTGAGTGTGTGCCCAGCGATAGATTGGCACCCTGTCCTGGGTGTATTTGCCCATCGCCCGAAACGTTCTCCCCAGGATGGGCAGGGGGAAACCCCCCCCCTTGATTCAATACAAGAGATTTTGTCATTTTTTGTAATACACTTAAGTTGACTGTCACTCTAGAGGAGGAACATTACAAAAAAGTAATGAATAAATGTATATTTTTGTTACAGGTAAATACTACATTGCAACAATGACAATGATCACTGCCTCTACCTCTCTTACTATCTTTATCATGAATATTCACTTCTGTGGATTTGAAGCTAAACCTGTTCCTCACTGGGCCAAGGTTCTTATAATCGGCTACATGAGCAGGATCTTCTTTGTCTACGAGGTTGGAGAGAGCTGCACCTCATCAGTGGGACAGAGTGAAGACATGGATAAGCATCGCATGCAGAAGCTTCAGCATAAAACCTTAAAGCTAAAGCAGCAGGTGCACAGAGTTCCAGCCCCGTGCTGTCCTGAAGAGGAAAAGCTCGCTTCTCCAGCTGTTCTTTTAGACAATTGCATTTTTTGTAGTTCTCACATTGGGCTGTTAGGGGGTGATCCAAGGCTCGCAAAAAATGTGGAGTACATTGCAAACTATTTTCGTGAACAAAAGTCAACCTGCCTGAAAGTAGCTGAATGGAAAAAGGTGGCCAAAGTGATGGACAGATTTTTTATGTGGATCTTCTTTGTTATGGTCTTTCTCATGAGCATACTTATCATTGGCAAGTCACCATGACAATAATGGCATTTATGAGATGCTTAAAAAGTTGTACAATATTTATATAACATTTAATATGACTTTTTATAAACAAATTGTATTTTTGACAAGTTTAAACTGATTTAAAACTCAACAAGGTCCGAAATTCAGCTACCAGGACAGAGAGAGGTTGTGTGAAGTGTGCATGATTTATTGTTTATGAAATCTCCCACAGACCAAAGACATATAGTTTATAAGAACTAATGATACCAAATTGTCTCAATGTGCAACAATTCAGTTTATCTGTAAGTGAATGTGCTTGAGTGGCTGGCCTGTTATGGTACTAGGGTCACAGGGGTTGGGGGGGAGTTCCCCATGCCAATCCAGAGGGGTTCCCCTGTGCCCTGGAGAACATTCTGGGTGCTGGACAGACAGACACATTATATAGGGGCAATTGAGCAGTCAATTTGCCCTGAATCCTTGTTTTTTGGACTGTGGGAGGAAAATGGAGAATATTCATATATATATATATATATATATATATGGTATTCTGCATAAATGGCTAATTTCGTATTAGTTTGCTGTTTATTGCATGTTCACACTTCTGTGTTCTTTTAGTTGCGTGTTTTATTTATAAATTTATGTTCCTGTTATTAAAGGTTCCTCTACACCTGTTTAAAAACAGCTGCCATTCTACTACTTTGTATTTGTACTGCCAATAAGTGGCAGATAGAAATCTTAATCCAAATAGACAAACAGAGTTTTCTCACGTCTCTCTGGGAGTATCGATCACAGAGTTTTCCCTTTGACAGTTCCATGTGCCTTGCCCACTCCTTGTTACAGTATATCACTGTACTGATTGTGGTGCAGGTCCAGGGCTCAGTGATTGGAGAAAGATATTATTTTATTTTTTACTCTTGCTGGGGCCTTATACTATATATCTCTTCCATCATCTCTGAATTTTGATGACAATGTATGAAGGTGATGCATATTAACATAAGCTAAATGAATGAAGGTGCATGCCTGCAAATAAAGAACAACCTGAACTGTTCTATTAAGCATGAGTAAATACATTCATTTATTATCTTATAATTGATCCTTTAGTAATGTGCCAAAAGGGTTCTCCATGCCCAACCAGGGGAGAATGTTTCGGGCACTGGGCAAATACACCCAGGGCAGGATGTCAATCTATCACTGGGCACACTCACTCACACAGACAAACTATATGAGGCAATTTAGAGCAGTTGTGTGTGTAATACTATATATATTAAGATACAAATACTGAATTGTTAATTACAGATTAGCAGGCAGTAAAAAGTTACATAAAAACATAAATTATTTAGACTAATTAAGAAGTTCTTAAATAAAGCACAAGATGACCTGATTCATATAATTTTTTTGGCTATTATTAAAAGGTTAAATTTAAATGCTATAGGCTGATATAAAGTCTTGCTGGGAAATATTCAGTAAAAACTTTTGAAAAATTCATCAATTGGGGGTCCATCAAAATTCTGTATTGCATCTAATACACACATACAAATCCCAGAATGAGGCTGATGCAATACAGTGTAGGATTTAAACCTTCCGGATTCAAGATTCATGATCCTAGAATGCAAATAAGAAGATAATATTTTTATAACCTGTAAAATGGTTTATAATTTTTTTTGATTCCACAATGAATTTGTAGTGCACCTAATTAACTCGGAAATTCTAAATGAGTTTAAGGATTGTTAAATGCTTCTAATTGGATTAGGATTTTAAAATGTTTTTTTTTAATGGCTGAAATATTTATAATTTTTATAACAGTTTACCTTAATAGTCTTAAATATTATTCCAAATTGAGATTCATAGATTGATTTTAAATTATTATTTACTTCGGCATTTTGTTAATCATTTCATGTAAATCTAGACCATTTTAAATCAATTACATTTTCTTAGCTCTCTGTATTATGTTTTTTTTGACAGTGCACCCAATGTGTTTATTCATGCATTCATTCATTCATTCTTTATCTTCCGCTTAATCCTCTACTTTCAGGGGGTTCCCTATGCCCATCCAGGGGAGAAAGTTTTAGGCGCTGATCAGCTACACCCAGGACAGCATGTTATTCTATATTGCGGGGCATACTCACTCACACAAACACACTCTATACAGGGCAATTTAGAACATTCACTTCACCTTGAATTCATGTCTTTAAACCATGGAAGGAAACCGGAGAAACCAGAGGAAACCCATGCAGACATGGGGAGAACATGGAAACTCTACCCAGATTCGAACTGGAATCCCCAATGCTGAGAGGCGTACGTGGTATCCACTAAGCCCCCATGCCCCCATGCCACAACCCCAATGTGTTTATAAAGTTTTTAAATTTAACTTTATATACAAATAGACTTAAGTGGTAGATATTTTAGCATTCTAGAAAGCAACCAATACATGATATGTTCAAGATTTTAGTGCAAATTATTGGCTGACGTTTATATTATTATCTACCGTTTAATACACAATAGCCATGTTTAATTGGCAGTCTTGTTCATCAAACCATAAAAAATATAAAAACAAGCAAATAAAAATATTATCAAAAATGGTGTATAAGAAACGTTCATCAGCTTTGCTTGGTCCTATCTGATTATTTTTGCAATAGCGTTAACGTTCCACTAGATGGGAGCATCCTTTAACAGGTATAAGTTTCAGGTCCTAGGTAAACCTTCTAGAAGTGAAGTTGGAGTACTGTGGATTAAGATGGAATCGGTCTTGTTTTAATTATTACACCTGCATTGTCTTTTCAGGATTCTTTTCGTGTGCTGACTCCCAACAGTTTTTTTGTTTTGGTTGTTAACATATCAAGAGATATTTCTCACTCATTTAACATATTGTACCCATAGTAAAACAAGCTAATTCCAAGAGTTTAAATCATGTTATAAAAATAGTAGTTAGTATTGGACCTCGAAACTTGGAGTGTCAGTGTGCATTTGAGCAAGGCTTGGGATTAGTAAAATAAATCACAGAGTGTAAAAGGATTTAACTGCCTTCTGCAAAACGGTAGAGGGAATCTTCAATTCGGAGTGTTTCTGGTTGTTGAATCAGCAGCTCAGGATGAAAAGCCATTTTCGAGTAAGTGACTCACAGAATGTTAGGCACTGCTCCATCTAAATACTGCTTACGACTGCAATTACTGACTCCTTTATTTCATCTATCAGACCAGATTTACACTTAGCCAGCCAATGAATCCTGTCATTGCACAATGGCTGGGTCACATCTGCAGCTCACTGATAGGAGTCACACCTTGACTTAACTTATTTATGGGACATCAAAAGAGAACAGGTTAGTTATGATGAGAGAACCTGCGCTCTTCCTTAGATTATATAAGGCTGTATTAGCTAGCAAATGAAAGGCTTCTCTGATCAGATATGGAACTGACTGTATTATGATTATTCATTATCTTCTGCTTAATTCTCTATTAGGATCATGGGGGGGTTTCCGCATGCCTATCCAGAGGTGAACGTTTCAGTCACTGGGCAGATAAACCTAGGACAAGGCGCTAATCTATCCCTGGAAACACCCTCACTCACACAGACACACGCAAACACACACTATATGGGGCAATTTAAAGCATTCGATTTGCTTTGAATGTATGTTTTTGGACTGTGGAAAATATGAAAACTCCTCTCTCAGATTGGGATTCGAACGTGGAATCCCCGCTTTAAGAGGTGAACGTGCCACCGTGCCACCCTGTACTTTTTACCATAGTGCCTAAAAACACCTACTATGCAAGGTATTTTTTCAGTTTATCAACATGCCTAATGCTGCTTCTGCTGACACATTAGAGGTTCCGGCTGTTGTTCATTTACCCTGCATGAGCACTGTCCCTTTACTCTCCACAAACACTGCATCAAAGCAGTTTCCTATATTTAGGTGCCTTAGCTTCATATGTTCATATGATTTGTGACTTGAATTGCAATGCATCATTATAACCAATATCACCTCACCTAACACCTTCATCTAAAGCATGCATGGAGATCTTGCCTGGTACTGCACACAACCATGCTTGGAATTACAGTATGTGTTTCAATTAATGACTTTTTTTGTTTCCTTTTTTCAGAAATACCAACACTGTTACACTGTAGTATTATCCAATCTTGCTTTTTTATTATTATTTTTTTTGTATGGTAAAATGTGTCTTGTTGTTTTAAACCAAAGACAAAGGCAAATCCAAAAAAAAAACAGTATGCAGATTCTGTACAAAGAATCTGTGAAGTCTGATAGACATAATTTAGATTTTTTTTTTCACACATACACACTACTAGGGTTGGAGGTGGGGTTCCCCATGCCCATCCAGGGGAGAACGTTTCGGGTGCTTGGGAGACATGGGGAGAACATGAAAACTTCACCCAGATCAACCCACAGTGCTGAGAGGCCAACGTGCTAACCACTAAGCCACCGTGATGCCCTCAAGGTAAAGTGAATGCTCTAAATTGCCCCATAAAGTGTGTCTTTGTGTGTGAGTATGCCCAGCGATAGATTGGCGCCCTGTCTTTTTTGCCCAGCACCCAAAACGTTCTTCTCTAGATGGACATGGGGAACCCTTCCGCCACCCTAGTAAAGGATTAAGCGAAAAATAATGAATAAATAAATGAATGAATAATTTGAGTAACTTCAATGAGTTGTACGTCTGTATTATGCAAAACTCTAAATAGAAACAGGTTTTTGTCTAAATAGGGTTTTTAAAAGTTCTTTGATAATACTTTGATCATTCTCTAATGATTATTTTCAAAACATATATATTTAAACAACTGCAAAAGACCTTTTTTTACATTATGTTTACAGAGTTTAGAGGCTCCGCCCACTCCTTTTACAACGCGTTACTATAGTAACCAAATCTGTACTCTCTGTGAGCGCTGATTTTTTAGGACCTATTCAAGGAGGGTCAACCTAATGACGAGTTTAATTACGCATCGAAACAAACTGCAAAACAAATCCTCACGAAGCCCGGACTAAAGTGGACTAACTGCATTAAAGTTCGCACAGGTTTTAAAAACAAAACAAGCGTTAGCCCTAATATTAGCGAGTGACGTCAGGAGTTACTTCTGCGGTCGGACCGTTCTCGCGGATCTCTGACTCTGTTCTGGTGAGTTCTAAAACCTTTCGAACTGATGCTGATGCGAGTCACACTGTTCTGTTAGATGTTGCATGTATTTTAGGTTTTTCCAGGAACGTTGACAGTTAAGACTCCTTGCTTGCACAGGTGAATAATAACCTTTTATAGTTCCATATATATTATATTATATATGGAACTATAAAAGGTTATTATTCACCTATATATATAGTTCTATATAATCTATAGGGGCGTGGTATTTCAGTGGTTAGGGTGTTGGGCTATCAATCTGAAGGTTGTCGGTTCAAATCCCAGGTCCACTGACGTTACCAATGTGGGTCCTTGAGCAAGACCGTTAACCCTCATTGCTCCAGGGATGTTGTGATGAACCCTGTGCTCACCTTGTAAGTCGCTTTGGATAAAAGTGTCTGCTAAATGACCGATTGAATGTGAATGTAATCTTAAAGACATAGCCTATTAATAGTTAAACTGATACTATTTGAACGTTTCAGAACAGTGTTCCTCTTTTTTGTGTGTTGCATGCATCAATGTATAAACTTTTATTAATTAATTTCCTGCCCAGCGATATATTGGCACCCTGTCCTGGGTGTATCTGCCCAGCGCCCAAAACATTCTCCCCTGGATGGGCATGGGGAACCTCACCGTGACCCTAATATAGGTTAATATAGATAATGAATGAATGAATGAATAATTCATTTCCCTACGTCCATCCAGTGAACAACGTTTTGGGCACTGGGCAGATACACCCAGGTGGTTTAGTGGTTAGCACGTTCGCCTCTCAGCACTAGGGATTCCCGGTTCGAAATCCAATCTGGGTGGAGTTTCCATGTTCTCCCCGTGTCTGCGTGGGTTTCCTCCGGGTTCTCCGGTTTCCTCCCACAGTCCAAAAACATGGATCAAGTCAATTGAATTCTCAGAAATTGTCCCATATAGAGTGTGTCTGTGTGAGTGAGTGTGTGCCCAGCGATGGATTGGCGCCCTGTCCTGGGTCTCTCTGCCCAGCGCCCGAGACGTTCTCCCCTGGATGGGCATGGGGAACTCCGCCGCGACCCTAATAGAGGATAAAGCGGGAGATAATGAATGAATGAATATATATATATATATATATATATATATATATATATATATATATATATATATATAAATATGTCATTTTATATGTAAAATTGAAAGTGCAAGTACATTAACAAATAAAAATTTTTACATGTCTTTTTATCTTGAGAAAGTGGCCCAGGTATTCTAAAATCTTAGTTTATATTTATTGCATATAATGTGTTTAAGATACTTGTGATGTTTGCAACTTTTTAAAGAAATAAATTCCATTTGTTCATGTCTAAGTGTGAATGTAAATTCGTGTGTTGATGGCTTAACAAGGCCTAGAATCAGACAACAAAGAAACAGAACAACTGAGAGTGACAAACCAGTGACACCAGAAAATATGATGTGTGTATGTAATAGGTGACACACACGCTTTAAATAATGTTATTATGTAATCCAATTATTATAATGTAATCCAATTATCAAATAAGTGACATTTTTAATAACACCTAATCATATGCTGGACTTCACTATATTTATATTCATTCATTCATTCATTCATTCATTCATTCATTCATTATCTTTCGCTTTATCCTATATTAGGGTCGCGGGGGGGTTCCCCATGCCCATCCAGGAGAGAACGTTTCGGGCGCTGGGCAGACACACACAGGACAGGGTGCCAATCTTTCGCTGGGCATATTTAAATTATTTTTTTAGTTTTTTTTAATTAACTTTTTTATCAAAACTGTGGCCATTTTACACAAAGCAGAATGACACACAGGGAGCCAGACAGGCTGCATTTGATACATTTGATGACCTGATACTCTTGTAACTTGAGAACTGTGATTATCTTAATTATTGGTATATTAGAAGACTATATTACAGTCTTGTAACCCTTTGGTCTTGCTGTTTTAATCCTTCTTGCCAACCCTTGGGCAAATAATACCAGCTTATCATAAAGTAATTTTGTATGTTTATACAAGTAGTTTCTTAAAAAATGATTGTAACATGTTTTTAGCAATGTATCGATGGATCTTGCTTTTATTCCCATATTTTATTTGCATAATGTGTAACTAGTCGAATGACTCATACTTAAGCATTGTAGTCCCTTAAGTAACTCACTGTTATGTATCACTGGATGGTTGTGGCCAGTATGACTGGGAATCATGTCACTAAAACCTCAAAATTTGACACTGGTAAAGTATACTTATTATTGTAATTAGAGATTATGGGTAAATGTATTTAGGTTGTCAAATTTATATATAGAGGAAAGCACAGCTAGGATCTAAGCTGTTAAAATAACAAAATTGATGTTCAACCATGTGTTTAACAGCTCAAGTAAACTACATGGAATGAACAGCTCTATTACACCTTTACTCACAAAGTAATTTATTGGGCACATACTATTGTATTAGTGGGGGGGGGGGTTATAACCTCAAGTCCAGGAGTTCTTAAATTGCCTGACATACCTTCTCTGCCAGCAGGTCAGCTGTGGCAACACACTCTCAAAAATTATTCAGATGCTCTTTAGCCATTATTTTAATATATGTATAGTTTGAAGTTAAACAATTAAGTTGTGTGAATTAATTTGTCATTTAATTTCATTCATTCATTCATTATCTCCCGCTTATCCTCTATTAGGGTCGCGGTGGGGATCCCCATGCCCATCCAGGGGAGAACGTCTCGGGCGCTGGGCAGACAGACCCAGGACAGGGCGCCAATCCATCGCTGGGCACACACTCACTCACACAGACACACTTCATATGGGGCAATTTGGAGAATTCAATTAACTTGATCCATGTTTTTGGACTGTGGGAGGAAACCGGAGAACCCGGAGGAAACCCACGCAGACACGGGGAGAACATGGAAACTCCACCCAGATGGGGATTCGAACCGGGAATCCCTAGCGCTGAGAGGCGAACGTGCTAACCACTAAGCCACCGTGCCGCCCGTCATTTAATTTCATTTATTTAATAGTTTTAGTGACTTATAATTTTTTTTATTTGACTGCATTCTCCTGCCCACTTGAAGTGAATACGAATGAGGACTGGAGCATGATTTCACAGATGCATTAACAGGCATTATTATTTTTATTATTTTTAATTTATCAAAACACATCCTGTTCCTGTGGCTCGTGATTGTTCTATGCTGCTTATACAGAGCACACACTTTCATCTGGCGGAGTCGTGTCAGGTGCATTAATTATCTCTAATCAAAGTTCAGCAGACAGCTCTGTTCTCTCCCACAGCGTCACTGTGTTTCTGCAATTACAAGTTATCTATTTGCGATGCAGCGGCTGTTTATAATGCATTTCTGCATAATAAAATGTTTTTTATAGCCATAAAATAGTTATTGACAGTTGGAGATGTTGACGGAGCATTACTAAAGACCGAGGTTTAAAATACACAGCCCGCCACTGATTTTTTATGTACCTTGCCCAACACTGACAATGACAGTCATCCACCGCACTTAAGGAATGGGTTCACAATCTAGGAATTTAATATGGGGATGTTTTAGACAAATTACATTACAGGAGAAATGACTTTTTACAGAAATAATTACTTTTTGTTTGTCTAAATTTTTGTTACAGATATGTGAAACTAGCTGATAGCACTAAAATTAATTATTAGTCATTTTAAAGCTTTTGATAAGCATTTTTTAATGTCTAAAGTAAATTTTTTAGTTAAGTCTAAACTAATTTGTTAAAATAGGTTTTCAGCTTAAATTGTTTATGTGGTGCTGTCTATAGTAAACGTAATAATCCATGATCTCTTGTCTTACATTACTTGAGTTTGCAAAATCTTACCATTTTTGTTGACCTCTATATAGAAAAGTCCAAACCAAAATGTCAAAGTTAAGGTCAAAAACAATTACTACATTACCTAATGTATATGTCTTTATATCCAGACTAAAGTTCCTTTTTGTTTTTATTAGAATTCAAATATTGCAAAATAGTATGTATATAAACTTCTCATCATGAAGGAGCATCAAATATTCTGCAATGCAGAATAGCGCATACACACCAAGTTTAAACGTTTATAATGATATAGACAGCTATGCAGACTATAAAGCAGACTATGCAGAATCTGTGAACAACCATAAATCAGGTTTTAAGGGTTTAGCCCAAACCACAATGATGCACATTCACACAACAACATAAATACTGACCAATGAATGGAGAGCTAACTGAAAACATTATGAAAAAGATTAAATGATTAAATATATATTTTAAATAAATAGCAGTAAGCGGGCGGCACGGTGGCTTAGTGGTTAGCCCGTTCGACTCTCAGCACTAGGGATTCCCGGTTCGAATCCCCATCTTGGTGGAGTTTCCATGTTCTCCCTGTGTCCGCGTGGGTTTCCTACGGGTTCTCCGGTTTCCTCCCACAGTCCGAAAACATGGATCAAGTCAATTGAGTTCTCCAAATACCCCCATGTAGAGTGTGTATGTGTGCGTGTCTACAGTGGGTTGCAAAAGTATTCATACCCCTTGAACTTTTCCATATTTTGTCACATTACAACCACAAACATAAATATATTTCACTGGAATTTAATGTGAAAGACCAACACAAAGTGGTATACAATTGTGAAGTGGAATGAAAGTTATACATGAATCAACAATTTTTTTACAAATAAAAAACTGAAAAGTGCGATGTGCAAAATTATTCAGCCCCCCT
>JAFMOD010000296.1:137844-192630 GCA_019802435.1 Corydoras maculifer | reverse complement strand
GTACATTTAAGTTATAAATCTTTCTTAGTTCAGAAATTAAACATTACAGGACCTGCAGCACAAACATAACTTGACAGTCCAGCATTGTTTCCTTATGAACCATGTTTATGAAAACCAGTGGTTTTCATATTTTTTTTGTCATTCCCGCCCTCATCAGAATGATGATAAAAACAGGCTTTAGTAATTTCTGTTGTACTTGACTTTATTTTAAAGTTATTTGTAACTCTTATCACCATGAGAATTTAATTATGCTCTTTGGGGGGAGTAGAGTCATTACAGGATGGGGGAGTTAGGGCAGGGTGTCATGTCTGACTGGCGTATAAATTAAGTAAGGAACCAATGTTTTATTGTCAGAATCTTTTTTTTACGGTTTACAATAAACAAACTGTGCTTACAGGTTAGAACAGCATCTCTTAAAGTCTTCCCCAACAGATGCATGATGGGTGGCGTGTCAGACTGGTGGCTACACGAAGCGCGAAAGCATTCTGACATGTAATTCATATCAAATTAATAAAGTCACAAATGGCAAAGATTAAACTGTGTTATCTTTTTTGCAAGGTGTGCTTATTTTATTTTAATCTATTTAAAATTGATTGATTAGGCAGTTTAAACCACACACTTGGTTTAGGGTGTGATAATTTTCAGAAAGTTCTGTTTTTCATTGCATTACACACCACAACTTGAACTTTTTTTGTGATTTAGTTTTTAATATCCAATAATAGTCCATTGTCATGATGACCATATGCCAAATACAACTTCTCTGTTTTTGCAAACAGTTTTTACCTAAACTAAGTTGCCTTTTTATTGCTGGGCATACTCTCATACACTATATAGGGGCAATTTACAGCAGCCTATTGACCTTGAATTTATGTTTATGGACTGTGTGATAAAACCGGAGAACCCAGAGGAAACCCATGCAGACAGCTCACCAATAAGTTATCCTGAATTAAGTACAGTCATTTAAAAAAATTTTGGAATATGGAGGTTGAGAGGTGAACATGCTAACCACTAAGCCACCGTGTTGCCCAGGCAATATCATTCATTCATTATCTTCCGCTTTATCCTATATTAGGGTCGCGGGGGAGAACGTTTCGGGTGCTGGGCAGATACACCCAGGACAGGGCGCCAATCCATCGCTGGCGCAGGCAATATTATTTTCATATTTATTTATTTATTTATTTATTCGTATCTCTGTGCTGTATGTACCTTGGTAACCAACCATCAGTTAAAGTTTACTTATGATTTATCAGACACCCAAATCAGACTCCTTTTTTCTTTTCTTTAGGGTACTAGATCATCTTTTTACTTTTATGTTTCATCATGTGTAGTCTTCTTGCTCTTCATTACCAGTAAGGTTACACTCATCAAATTTTCTTTCTCTTTCTGTTTGACTGCTGTAAGAAATGGCCTTCTTTATGAGCGCACATTCCGGTCACATTCCTGAGTGAAATAAAAGTGCATGAAATCACCAAGCTGCAGGTGTCACTCTCCAACAATTGTAAAAAGTAAAATCGCAAGAGAGCATTAAAAAGCTAGAAGCTGTGCTGATGCTCCGGGCATATTAGTTAGTTTCTGTAGTTTCGCTTCTTCTGTTTCTTTTTTTTTCAAAAGTAAAACAAACATGTTTCATAATAGTTTCTGATTTGTACATGACTGGCATCTAGTGTTAGTCATTAAAATATCACAAACATTGGCAGTTTGACTTGACTTACAGGGTATATTTTAAAAGGTGAAGAACCAAATTGAACATTATGGCAGAAAGCATCCATCCATCCATCCATCCATCCATAATCTTCTGCTTTATCCTCTACTAATAAATGGTTGCCCATCCAGGGCACGTCTCGGGCGCTGGGCAGATACACCGGACAGGGCGTCTATCCATCACTGGGCACACACTCACACAGACACACTCTATATGGGGCAATTTAGAGAATTCAATAGACTTAATCCATGTTTTTGGACTGTGGGAGGAAACCAGAGAACCCAGAGGAAACCCACTCGGACACGGGGAGAACATGAAAACTCCCAGATTGGGATTCGAACTGAGAGGTGAATGTGCTAACCACTAAGCCACAAAGCCCTCGTGGTGATGAGAGATCCAGATGACAGAAATTGATTTTGTTGTCCGATATAATAACAATTTACTATTACATGCACTGCTGTTTTTAAGAGATATTAACATTTGGTGTGGAATAAAAGTCACTAATGATGTACAAAAGTAGCTGCCTGAGAATCAGAATCATTTTAATGCAATCAGACCTGTCAAAGTTTTAGAATGGTAGTATGAAAATGCAGCTGACTAACACAAAACAGTGAAATAGTATTGATTAATTTAATCATTCATTATCTTCCACTTAATCCTCTATCAGCATCTCAGGGAGGGGGTTCCCCATGCCCATCCAGGGGAGGACATTTCGGGCACTGGGCAGATACACCCAGGACAGGGCATTAATTTACTACTGGGAACACTCACTCACACACACTACATGAATATGAGGCAATTTAGAGTATCCAATTTACTTTGAATCCATGGTTTTGGAATGTGGGAGGACAGCAGAGGGCCCAAAACCCAAGCAGACACAGGGAGAACTTGGAATTCCCAGTGCTGAGAGGTGAATGTGCTAAATACCAA
The DNA here is from genome assembly GCA_019802435.1 of Corydoras maculifer. Taxonomy (NCBI): domain Eukaryota; kingdom Metazoa; phylum Chordata; class Actinopteri; order Siluriformes; family Callichthyidae; genus Corydoras; species Corydoras maculifer. Next base: position 189,998 of record JAFMOD010000296.1, on the reverse strand, counting down.
GCCACCTGCCGCCACAGTCAAATACCATTTGTTTTCTATAGATTTATTCCCTTGCTAATAATTCTAGATCTAAACGTAGTGGTTTATTGTCCTAAATAATTTAATTAAAAGAAAGACTTCAAAACAGTTTTATGTTTGTACACAGTGGAATTATCACACTGATAGAGACTGAATTCTTTAATATTTCACAATTTGTATTACAGCTGTGTAATTTAGACCTGGTCATCTTAGTGCTTCTTTTTTTTTATAGCATTAGTGGGCTGTCAATGCCTTTACGGACCCCTCTAAAAGCCTAACATATGGGAATCACAGACTGATATCAATTATTAATTATAATTTGTCCATGAATAACAATTAAATAATTCCAAATGAACTGTCTGCTTCCTTTCATAGCGTTTCTCCAGTTGTGCTGCTTCCGCTTGTATTTTCTTATTAAAGCATATAACCAATTACATTTCAACATCACTGGTTGGTATTAAATATGTCTGCCTACCGCTTCAGAGCATTAGCATTAAATAAGTGTTGATCAACTTGTAGCATCAACTAATCAGAATTTGACTAGAAGGCTTATGTTATGTCAGCGTATTTGCACCCTCTGATTAAAGATTACTTTTGATAAGTGGACATTTTCAGCCAATTCCAACTTATTTTAAAACTTATACAACTTTAATTTCAGCAAGCTTCGATGACAATATAAAAAATACTTTTTATTGGAACTAAATAAACTCTTTTTGAGGGAAAAAATGAGGATGGATTTGTGTACAAATAATCAGGATTTTTTCAAAATAATATAGACTTTTATGAGGTTATTGTTGGTGATTTTTATGTGTGGCTACACAAGTATAATGGGATACCCCCCAAAAATTGATGAACTACGAATGAGGACCGGAGACAGGATTCCACAGACTCAGTTACAGGCTTTGATAATGTAAACACATTATTTAAAATGAATCAAAACAGAAGTGTGAGTTGACCGTATTTGCCATGCACCAGCGTTTTTTATCAGTTGGTGGTCAATCTCTGCAGCTTATAAATGGCACACACATTCATAAGGTGGAATCGCATCTGGTGCGTTAATTATTTCTAATCAAAACCCATCGCCGACAGCTCTGCTTTCTCCCCCAGCGGCGCAGTGCTTCTACCACAACAAGTTATCTATCTGTGATGCAATGGCTCTTTGTACTGCATTTCTTCAGAAGATGTTTTATAGCCATAAAATAGTCATTGACAGGTGGATTAATTCAGATGGAGCATTACTAAAGACCTAGGTGTGAAATACACGGCCTGCCACTGTTTGCCAGTAATCTAGATTTTCCTTTTTCAGATCAGGAGCTGTTGGAAGCCATTATGATCGACTGCTGCTTCCACCTGTGTAAGCCTGTGGTGAGTCTTTAATGTTTAAAAGGGGGTGCCAGTACATTTGTTCTTGAATTGTTTATTGGTTCATTTGGGGCTTAAGGGCCTTGCAGAAAAACCCACAACAATAATTTCAGTGAACCTGGGTTCAACACCCTAGTCCAACACTCTAAACACTGAGCTACCACACCCATATGCCTAGATGCATTTGTTTACAATTATAGCCTGTATGGATTGTTTAAATCGTGATCTCATTTATACACCTAAAATATCACCATCACAACAGTGTCACTGCAGTGCTGAAAATTATCTAATAACAGTTTTGTGGTGGTCTAGTGGTGGCTCTTACTTTGAAAACAAAGTAAAGGTTTTAACAGATGCGGAGGCAGATGAGCTACAGTCTGTAATTGTAGAACTACAAAGTAGACTTATTTATAGTAAGTTGAACTTATGATAATAGTCAGTAAGTGTAGAAAGGTGCACTTTTTAATAAAGTGTGGAGTGTTTTTATCACATAAGAAGAGATTTTCTATTACTCAAAATGTGGCACGTATATACACTTAATCCTATATTTTAGTTTTTGTATTTTTTATTAAATATTTGGCTTTTCTGACAAACTATTTTAATTATATGTAATATTTATTAATCAGCGCGGCATGGTGGCTTAGTGGTTAGCACGTTCGCCTCTCAGCACTAGGGTTTCCCAGTTTGAATCCCTATCTGGGTGGAGTTTCCATGTTCTCTCCGTGTCCGCGTGGGTTTCCTCCGGGTTCTCCGGTTTTCTCCCACAGTCCAAAAACATGGATCAAGTAAATTGAGTTCTCCAAATTGACTTTAGAGTGTGTCTATGTGAGTGTGTGCCCAGCGATAGATTGGCGCCCTGTACTTGGCGTATCTGCCCAGCGCCTGAGACGTTCTCTCCTGGATGGGCATGGGGAACCCCACCGCGACCCTAATATAGGATAAAGCGGAAGATAATGAATGAATTCATTAATTTATTAATCATGCCAACTATCTATAAATTTTTTATTACAAACAAAACTACCTATCTCAGCGCTTAAATGGCAAGAGGCAGGAAAACCTGACCAGGTCTTCAGTTTATTGCAGATTTAACAAACTAAGTAAGTTCAAGGTCAAGAAATTTATTAATATAACATTTTATACAATATTACACTGTCACAAAGCAACTTTACAGTGTTATAAACCTTTTAACTGCCAAAGAGCAAGCTGAAGGGACAGTGGCAAGAGAAAAGTGTTATGTTGTTATTTTACGGAAGAAACCTTAAACGGAACAAGGCTCAGTGGGGAACTCAACAGTGTAGGATAGCCATGTACAGATTGTGTGGTGATCAGGTGTCCATATTTAACAATTAGAAAATTCTATTAATTGGAAAACTATATAAGGAGGGCATCCTGCAGGTCCAATAGAAATCCAGGTTCAATCCAGTAATTGTCAAAGCCGCACCGCAGTGCTTCGGCAAAGCCATGGATGAAGAGCTGGCAATACATCACAAGAAAAACAGTTAATAATGCACAGTATTTAAGTAATAACCAGAGTTGGATTGACACAGTACAGCATGTGACTCCAGCATAACTGACTAGTGCAACATAACTAAAAGGGACATACTCAAAGTCAAAGTCAAAGTAGGCTTTATTGTCAATTCCAAATACAAACATGTGAAGGAATTGACAATACTGCAGACTCTACTTAGGTAAGAGGTTTCCCCGGAATAGCATAATTTCAGTGCCACAAACTAACACTTTTACTTTACTTGCCCAAATTCACAACCTAAAGCAGTGTCATCTAACTGTTAAATGGAAGAGCTGACCACTGTTCCATCATGCCACCCTGTTTAATTTAGTGACTGATACAGCCTTTTCACATAAATGTTCATGTAATTATATATCATGTTTATTACTAGTAAGGAAAATGTAGCATTATTAATTGAACAAGTCTGAAAGGGAAATGGTTGTACATTTTTTTTAAACATTTAGAAAATAAATTGATTTAAAAACCTCCATATAGAGTTACAGGAGGGTCAGCCACTAAATTTAGAAACCTGGCCACATTAACATTTCAGTGATGAACTGCCTGATTTTATATTGGCATAACAACTGGATTCAGTACTACAAATATAATCTTCATATTGTTCCTAAAAATAACTGAATGTGATACTTTGTACTGAATTGCCTAAAGAGAATAATATTCGCATCAGATAATTTTAACTTGTGTACGCACACACATACCCACTCACACACACACACACACACACACACACACACACACACACACACACACACACACACACACACATTTAACATTTAACAGAAGAAGAAAGCAGCAACTGTATTTTAGCATTGAGTTATTGGTGCTGCTGTGGCTTTCACTCCATAACTGATTAATCTTTCATCTGACTTACAGTTAATCAAACACTGCATTTTATCCACAGGCCAAACGTCTGCCTGCCATCATTAATCATGAAGGTGTATGTATGTATGTGTTTGTATATGTGTGTATATTTAAATCGCTAATGGGTGGTCGATGTGCTTCAGTAGCAGTTGTGTTACCGCTAACAAACTAATATTATAACCGAACATGCAATTTATTTGCACAGTTTCCACTGCAATCTTTGATTCATCTCCAATTTCACTGGAAGGCATTTCCATTTAATAAAATTGGCCCCTTTTTAAAAGGATTTTATGTTTTATCTAAGGGCTGTACCAATATCAGATGGTGTTACAATTATATAATAAAGTAAATCTAAACCTTACGCAAATATTACAGCTAATATTTTTTTCCCTGATCTATAAAGTATTAATTTAGCCTAGTTTGAATTGTTATTTAATTGAATACCTTACCAAACTATTAACAATAACTACTTGAATGCTCCCTATTTGATTAGTTCAGGCTGAATTCTGGTAAAGGGCAATGATAACATTTAAAGCAATTTTTAGTTAAGATTTGCCTCTCAGCACTGGGGATCAAGGTCTGGGTGGAGTTTCCATGTTCTTCCTGTGTCCATGTGGGTTTTTGCCTACAGTCCAAAAACATGTCTTTTAGGTAAATTGGCTGCTTTAATTGCCCCTATATGGCACGGTGGCTTAGTGGTTAGCATGTTCGCCTCTCAGCACTAGGGATTCCCGGTTCGAATCCCCATCTGGGTGGAGTTTCCATGTTCTCCCCGTGTCCGCGTGGGTTTCCTCTGGGTTCTCCGGTTTTCTCCCACAGTCCAAAAACATGGATCAAGTCAATTGAGTTCTCCAAATTGCCCCATATAGAGTGTGTATGTGTGCGTGTCTGTGTGTGTGTGAGTGTGTGCCCAGCGATAGATTGGTGCCCTGTCCTGGGTGTATCTGCCCAGCGCCCGAAACATTCTCCCCTGGATGGGCATGGGGAACCCCACCGCGAACCTAATATAGGATAAAAACGGAAGATAATGAATGAATGAAATTGCCCCTATATGGTGTGGGTGTCTGTGTAATTAAGTGAATGTGTGCCCAGCATGAATTGGCACCCTGTCATGGGTGTGTCATAAGGGCTGATCAAGAAAGCAAAAAGTACAGGTAATCAACTCTTAAATGAAATCTGTGTGGAATGTGCAACAGTCCATCAATTACCTTCTGCTTTGTCCTATATTAGGGTCGCAGGGGGGTTCGCCATGTCCATCCAGGGGAGAACATTTCGGGCGCTGGGCAGATACACTCAGGACAGGGCACCAATCTATCGTTGGGCACACACTCACTCACACAGACATACACACTCTATATTGGGCAATTTTGAGAACTCATTTGACTTGATCCATGTTTTTGGACTGTGGGAGGAAACCCACGGACACGGAGAGAACATGGAAACTCCACCCAAATGGGGATTCGAACCGGGAATCCCTAGCGCTGAGAGGCGAACGTGCTAACCACTAAGCCACTGTGCCGCCTGTATGCAACAATGAACTTTTAAAATTTAAATGAATAACTAGCTGGAGGCACGGTGGCTTAGTGGTTAGCACGTTCGCCTCTCAGCGCTAGGGATTCCCGGTTCGAATCCCCATCTGGGTGGAGTTTCCATGTTCTTCCCGTGTCTGCGTGGGTTTCCTCCGGGTTCTCCGGTTTCCTCCCTCAGTCCAAAAACATGGATCAAGTCAAATGAATTTTCTAAAATTTGATGTTGATGTTGCATAATTTATTGGACATTTATGGAAAAACAGAACAAATCGCGTCCTGCATTGGTTCAGTACAGAACGCAACATTTATTTGCCAAATTCCATATTTTATGACGGGTGGCAACCCTAGCAGTAACTGACCCTAACCCCACAGAATTGAAATGTGACTGTCCATTTGCTTAGGTCCAAACTGATGTTGGGCAATAATGTCTGCTTTGTGATCAGAATACTAACCCCCTATTTTAGAAGACTCTTTCAGTTCTGTGGATTTAGTACTGGTTTTGTTGATTTTATAGATAGTTAAGATTTCTTGTATATACTATAGAATTTTAGTTTGAAAAATGTAGCTATACTTTGCCTGACTGTATTTGTCAGAGAGCTCCAGTGCGAAACTGAAACTTTATAAACCAAATTGGCTAATAGTCTTTTTTTTCTTGGTTATGGTGCCTTAGTGCATAAGTTTGCCCTTGAAGGGTTTTTTTGTCTATCAGATTATACTGTCATACTTATACATCATCACCTCCCTGCAGGAATAGATCTGTCAGATGTGATGAACAAAAACCTGAGATACAGTACATGCTTCTTTTATCTGACTGGTAAAGCCAACCTGTGTGCAAGTATGACTGTGATCATGGAAAAGGATGTGTGCAAGCAAACACACCAGCCCATTTAAATAAAATATGGTTCATGGAAAGATTAATGGGCATGTGGCAGGTTGTTAGTCTGCATTCTCGAAAAAAAACAAAGTCTCCACAGCATAAAACACTATCTCTGCACACACACACACACACACACACGTTTCCTTATGTTATTATCTCCCTGTTTCAGCTTCATTATGGTCGTATAAAACTTCACACTTAAAAACACATAAATGACTAGGAAGATGTTAGAGGATGGTGGTTTATTTGCTAAGAACTACCCTGAAATAGTACTTTAATAAAACCATAAATGACCTAAATATTTTCAAAATAAATAAATAAATAAGAATCGCTCTGCGTTTTCTTTTTCACAAGATATCGTGATTTCTTTTAAAGCTTAAATGTATGACTCTGGTCCTGTGGCTTATGTCAGCGTAGTAATTAGTGTTGGTCCATCCACAAATCTATCCAGTGCATCTCAAAAGCGATTTAGATCATTAAGACCAAGGTAAAGAGCTGTGTTTACAACCAGTTCTTTAATATTTACACTTCTAACCATGTTTGAATCTAACCATGTTTGAATATAACCATGTTTGAATCTGAGAATTTATAACATCTAATTTATAACATCATGGTTAAAATAATCTGTTCTCCGTATAATTTTTAGGGAGAATGCAGACGATACCTTAGATGTACACAAACAGAAACATACAGCAGGGGGCATGCTGCTTTTGCTACTGCACAGATTCAACGGCAGATATCTAGTGAGCATGTGCACACTATGTAAAATAAATAAAAGAAACAAAAACAAAAGGGTGCATACTTATCAGGTTATCAAGCTACGTTGTCTGCTTTTCAGTTTATCAGGACAACCAGACTGCCTATGCCATGCTCGGACGGATAGAGTGCTGTTACACGTGCCCGTCTTCCCCTCCTGCTCTACGAACTATGAGGGCCACATTTCATAAAAGTGTGACTGCCTTAATAGACAGCTTAGAACCAAATTATGGTAGCTAGGTCCCATAATGTTTACATGCTTCGAGAAGCACTGTATTGATGAGAGTATGCATGTATTGCAATCTCATAGCTCTCTGCTAGAAGGTGCCTTTTTAACAGCGAGATGCTGTGACTAATTATTTGCTTCAGATGCAGGGGTATCTTGAATCATCTCACACCAGCAACGAGCACACCATAGATCACAGTTCATAGATCATAGATCACATTCAGAACTTTTAACATTTTGCAAAAAACAGTTACTTTAGTCTAATTTATTTTATCTCTGGGAATTCTGAGTTGAATTCCAATCTGGGTGGAGTTTCCATGTTCTCTCCATGTCCGCGTGGGTTTTCCCTGTGTTTTCCGGTTTCCTCCCACAGTTGAAAAACATGGATCAAGGTAAAATGAATGCTCCAAATTGGATGCCCTGTCCTGGGTGTATCTGCCCAGTGCCTAAAACGTTCTCCCCAGGATGGGCATGGGGAACACCCCTCGCTACCCTAGGATTAGGTGAAATAAGGTGGAATAGTGGAAATAATGAACAAATGAATGAATGTATTAGTCATTAATTTTCATTACTATAAACTCTGCACTCTAAACTAAACCCTAATGGCCATAATAAAGCATTTAATTGCTACCAGAACCACAGTGGCTCCAATTAGTTGTAATGGAAAAACCTCGAAGCAAGGTTATGAAAGACCTATGAGAAGATTGGATACTTTTTTGGATGATGCTTTATAGTAGTAATGAGAAAGATCTTATGTTGCGCTAAATGCCAACTTTTAGTTTTTATAAATGGCCTTTGGAAGATCTTATTCTAATGTGAAACTAGAACATGGTTTTTGTCGTTTGTAAGTTGCTTTGGATAAAAGTGTCTGCTAAATGTAAATGTAATGTAAAATTATAGATACCCATTATGCTGCCATCTTAATGCTTGCATCTTTATGGCGCCTGTAAAGATTTTTTTTTTACAGAAGCAGTTAGAATATTCTCAGAATCTGTCAGACTTTGTTTGTTGTGACTGTTTTATCAGTTTTTTCCTGTTTATTCAACTCTGGTACGTGGGCTAACAAAGTTTTGTTCTGAAATCATAAAGACAAAGATTTACCCAGACATAGTAAACAATGCAGCACTGTGAGTCTTATTTTAAACTGTCATTGCTTTATGGTTTTAATGAGACCCTTTAGGTTTCCACTTAAGGTCCAGTGGGTTTCTTTTAAAATATGAAGGTCATTATGTTTAATGCTTGCAAAAGGAACACGATCACTGGGACTATGGATTTATCAGAGTTGCTTTTCAGTGTTTATCATTTTGCTCCCCATAGTCAGATTGCTCTTCATTTGAGTCAAAAAGTGTTTTCTTACATTTTTTTTTCTAGATTTCATTTTCACTGTCACATTTTGACACATATGTTTTCATGTTCTCCCCGTGTCCACGTGGGTTTCCTCTGGGTTCTCCAGTTTCCATCCACAGTCCAAAAACAGGGATTTAAGATAAATTGGCTGCTATAAATTGCCCCTATATAGTGTGTGTGTGTGTGTGTGTGTGTGTGTGTGTGTGTGTGTCTGTGTGTCTGTGTGTGTGTCTGTGTGAGTGAGTGTGTGCCCAGTCATAGATTGGCACCCTGTCCTGGGTGTATCTTCCCAGTGCTTTAATGAGTTTTAGCGGAACAGTCTATTAGCTTAGCACATAGCCATGTCCCATTGGGGACCACCGTTGCTGAGCGACATGCAGTCTGGAACCTCTGAGACCCTAACAGTGACTTTGTTAAAGGGCAAATACAGCAGAGAAGTGATAAAGGGAAATGGGGAAAAGAAAGTACATTCTTTTCAAAATATATGGTTTTACATAACAGGACATATAAAAAATCTGATCCTTGGAAGATTTGTGGTTTGTCTACATGTGCTGCTGTGGAAGAACCTGCTATACAGTGGAGCTTATGTTCATCTCGGTCTTGTGACTGCAAAACAAGCCTAAATCATCAGTTCTCCACTACCATGTCTGACAGCTGGTATGGTGTATTCTGCTGATATGGTGTATTCTGCAGTTTTTTTCTTAAACCTGGTTCAGTGCATTATGGCAAAATATCTCGAATTTAGATTTGTCTGTCAAATGGCATCATTTCATATGTTGTGTCATTGGTTTAGATGTGCAATTTCACATGATCAAAGACATGATACGATATTCCTCGTAGAAAAAAAAACACTTTCTTCTCTCATCGTTTTCAGAGGCACTTTGTTTGTTCAGTACTTGAATTTGTGCTGTTATGACTTAAACATTTAACATGCTAACTGAGATGTAATTTAGAGTTTTGTATGGTTATATTTTGATTTTGAGTTCATAATGATTTGTACACACACCTGAATGCTCCAAATCAGAGTAGATCTAGAAAAAAGCTTTTGATAGGGTGCTGAACAAGAGCTGAACATCGTATGAGGAGTATCTGGGAGTGGCGAATAAGTAAGTGAGGTTGATGCGGGACATGTATAAGGACAGTGTGACAGTGGTGAGATTTGCAATAGGAAAAAACAAATAAGTTTAAAGTGAAGGTGGGGGCTGCATCAAGGGTTAGTCCTTTCTTGTTTGCGATGGTCATGGACAGGCTGACAGATAAGGTTACGCAGGAGTCTCTGTGGAATATAATGTTTGCACATGACATTGTGATTTTTGGTCAATAAAAGCTTAGAAAGATGGAGGTGTGGATTTGTGAGAAGGGGAATGAAGGTTAGTGATGTGTGATTCATGTGTATCTGCCAGAGTTCAAGGGAAATTTAAAGGACAAAACCTGACCAAAACACAGGAGAAAGGTGTTATTAGGCATGAAGCAAACAGAGTACAGTTTTACCACTTTTCCTTGTTTTATTCACAGTAATGCACAACCTCGAGTGCCTTAATGCTTTTTAAACAGTTACAAGCACAATAAAAAATAAACTTCTATAATATAATATAATATAATATAATATAATATATATATAATAAAAATAAATATAATAAAAATAAAAAAACAATGTTTGATTCATAAATGTGTTCATCAAAAGCCAAGTAATTGAGAATTTTTTTTTTTTTGCATAATCTATTCTGGTTTTTAAAGCAAACATTAATTGCTGAGTAAAAGAATACTAGTTCCTATAGACAATTAAAAACTGCCATCTAGTGGCCAAGTTTTAGAAAACAGTGTTTTAAAAAACAGCCACAACAGGCTGGAATCGATTTATCTGTAATTTACGATTTAAAAAAATGTTTGTATATTACATATTGATACGAATGCAAAGTAGTCAGAGGTGTGTGTTATTATCAATAATGTCTCGACTGGACAAACGGCATGGCCAATCAAATTTAAGGACCAAAACTTGAAATAAATAAATAAACTAGATGTTTTAATTCTTATTTGTGATTGCCGCGTGGCGATTCCACCTCACAGAGGAACTAATTCTGACTCTGTGGCGTTCACCACTGCAAAATGGTGGAACGATCTTCCCAACTCTGTCCGTAAGGCAGAGTCACTAGGCAGTTTTAAGAAACTACTGAAGATTTTTAACAAAGACCTGTTGTAGGGAGAGAAAAGGGGGGGGGGCAGCATCATATAACGATCAGGTTTGATAATTATACAGTGAAGTTGGTTTTCTTCATAACTACTGATTTTGGATAAAAGCAGCTGCTAAATGACTGAATGTAAATGTAAATGTAAATTTGTGAGTGATGAGGATGAACATGATTAAGAAGTTTATAGTTTAGTACAGGAAGACTAGGTTAATGTATTTTAGAGACAAAGTTAGAGAGTTAAAACTGAGTTGGTTTGGTCATTTACAGAGCAAAGATGAGATATATAGAGAGGTAACAGAGGAGGATACAAGAACAGTGTGAGATGGAACAATAGAACGATAGGAACTAAATTAAACAGCTACAAAGAGAATATTTTAATTATTATTATTTTAATATGCTGTTGTTAAACTGTATATTTATTTATTTATTTATTTGCCTCTTTTAATTAAATATGGTTTCAATTAGGCACGTTTTGATTTCAGTTGATCTGGGATTTGAACAGTGTGAAAGGTTAAATAGAAACATGATCTTAAATCTTAAATATGTTAAATATATCTATTTCTTTCTAGCAAGATCAACTGATGAGTTTGTTGGCTGTCATGCTGTATGACTTTCAAGACAGGAAGTTCCATCCACGTGAGCAACAGCCTGATGAACATAAGAAAAAAGTGGAGCCTGCTGTCAAAAAAGTAGAGGACTGTCTGCTCAGGTGAGAGATGTCGTCTTTATGTCCTAATGAAGTAATTAACTTCTGGGCTCCTTAGATTATTAGATATATAGCCCATTGAAACAATACGAAGCAATTATGGAAAGTCAATTTTGATATCATTCTACACAAAATGTTAGAAAAAAATGTAACAAATTTTTTTTTAGACCTTTACTGTGTTTCTTTTGTAAATATTTTTTGTAGCAGGTGATGTGGTAGTGATATAAGTTTTTTTGTTGTGCTTTATGTCAAGTTTTAATAGAGCGATGCTGACTCAATAATGTGTTTGTGTACCACAATGAGCATAAAATAATAAACAATAATAATGGCACGAGAAGACATGCATTTTTGCGAATAAATCACGGTAAAGCTTTTGATTGGTTTGATTTATAAATGCATTTATTGAAAGCAAAATTGCAAATACTGGTCTTCTGTGGTTTTTAAAGTGAACACTGACCCTGAATAATGGGATTCCTGTTTCTTTAACAATCAAATAAAAAAATCTAATGTATCTCAAACAATCTGTCCAAATTGCAGAACGCAGTTTATAAAAAAAGAAATCTGAAAAATAATATATTGTATGTGTAACCAGTCAGAGGTGTGTGTTATTGTCAATAATGTCTCAGCTGGACAAACGGCTCAGCCAATCAGATATAAAGACCAGAACTACTTAGCATTCATTAGTCTTCTAAAACCATTTTAATTTAAGAAAGCGTGCCACCCGCTTAAGCCATTTAACTAATTAGTTGAACAGATGTCATAGCAAACTTGTGATCTGAGGTCATTGAATCCACTTACACATGCAAGTATAAAAACAATGAACAATGTATTGAATGTATATTAATTAATTAATTCATTCATTCATTCATTTATTATCTTCTGCTTAATCCTTTACTAGGGTCATGGTTGGGGGAGGGGGGTTGTAAGTTTCGGGCGCTGGGCAAATTCAGGGCATTCCACTAATCTATCGCTGGGCACATTCACTCACACTGACACTTTCTATATGGACCAATTTAGAGCGTTCAATTTATCTTAAATCCATGTTTTTGAACTGTGGGAGAAAACCCACGCAGACACAGGGAAAACATGGAACCTCCAGGCAGATTAGTGATTCAAAACCTAAATCCTCAGCGCTGAGAGGCAAACGGGTTAACCACTACGCCACCATGCTGCCCTGAATGTATAGTGTGTTACTAAAAAATATAAATATAAAATGAAAAACTTCACCGGCAGAAACACTGTCATTTCAGTGAAGATATGCTGCTGGGTAAGACTGTTCACAAAAAAGAAGCAGAAGCACAATAATAGGACTAAAGGTTACAAAACGTAGAGTGCGGGTAGCTAGGTATAAACGACGCTCGTCTCCTGGAGCCCTTGCCGACAGTCCCAAATAATGAATAACCAGGAAATGAACTAATGAAAGTAATTAGGATAAACAAGGTGCAATCAAAGAACAGAATGCTAAAATTAACACAAAATGGCAGGAGCGTCTAATGCACACCTGACACATAGCATCCTTAATGTGTAAATTGTATTTGTTAAAAAAAAAAAGCAAAAAAAGAGAGGAGAAGATACAGATTTTTTTTTGTGCTACAACTTTCTTTTTTTAAACATAATTTTAATGACTTAGTTGTTATAGATTAACAATAAGTGTGGTTAAACTACTTTAATCAAAGAACACAATAGTGACAGTTTTAAATTAGCCTTTCAGTTTTTTGTTACAAAATGGGTCACAAATCACACATTCATAAATTAGAGAGTAATAAATCAGGTTTTAACATAAAGAAAACTAAATAAAAATATATTAGGCTAGGCCAATTATTAGTGTTAATGATGTATCATTACATATCTGTGAGTGGTAAAAGTATGTAAACCTTTTAGATTAGCAGATAATTTGAATATGAAATAAGTGTCAGTTGTTTTAATTAATATAAGAATAGTATTCCGGTGTGGGTGGTATGAGTAGCTGCTACCACTGTTAGAAAGGACTAATGGTCCAGAAAAAAGAAAGGTCCATGGCTGGAGATAATATGAAAAGTTGTTTTTAATGCTTTGAGTTTGCTCAAGTTCAAGTAATTTATTTATATAGAGCTTTTAACAATGGTACAATGTCACATTGCTTTAGTGTTGCAAGCCTTTAAAACCCCAAAGAGCAAGCCAAAGTGACTGTGGCAAAAAAAAGCTCCTTGTTATGTTGTTATTTTAAGGAAGAAACCTTGGAAGGACCAAGGCTCAGTGGGGACTCAGTCATCACATGAGCGGCCAGGCAGCATCAGCAGCGTAGGACCACGGATTGTGCGGTGATCAGGTGTCCGAATTTAACAATTGGAAAAACTTTTGTATTGTAGAACTATATAAGCCGTTCGAGGGCATCTTGCAGGACTGCCAGTCCAATAGAAATCCAGGTTCTTTCCAGTAATTGTAGCTGCAGTGCTTCAACAGGGCCATGGATGAAGAGCTGATGACACCTCCAGGAAATTGGCAACACCTCAAAAAAAAAAAGAAGAAAAAAAAAAGAGTAGTTAGAGTTAATAAAGGTAGTTAGAGTTAATAAAGCAAATTAAGTTATTTCAAGTTCAAGTTATTTATTTATATAGCGCTTTTTATAACAGTACATTGTCACAAAGCAGCTTTACAGAATGAAAAGCCTTTAAACTCCCAAAGAGCAAGCCGTAGCGACAGTGGCAAGAAAAAACTCCCTTTTATGTTATTATTCAAGGAAGAAACCTTGGGAGGACAAGACTCAGTGGGGGACTCATCCTCCTTGAGCGGCCAGGCAGCAACAACAATGTAGGACAGCCATGTACAGATATTAAACAAATGGAAAAGCTCAAACAACTGGAATACTATATGTGAGTCCATTAAGGGGGTCCTGCAGGACCGCCAGTCCAATTGATATTGAAATTACTTAAGTAATAACCAAAATTTGATTAATATGGTGCAGCATGTGACTTTGGCATAACTGACTAGAGCAACAGAACTACAAGGGACACTTTTAGACTCGAAGGCTCAACTAAGTCCCAACTACTTGGTTGAGTGTGTTCCCCAGAATAGCATTATTTCAGTGCCACACCCTCTACTAATGTTAATCTGGGTGAAGAGGTGAAATGCCAGCAGAGACTATACCAGATCACTAAATCAACACCATCAAGTCTGAGAGCTACACTTTTATCTACAAGGAATTAATTAAACGCAAATGCAGAAGTCACTGTGTGTGGCGATTGTGGGAGGGAGGATTATGACAGTGGGTGAGTGGATACCCTGTTTTATTTAAAGAATAGAGATCTATATAAGTCTGATTATCAACACATTTATAGAAATGTATTATGGCAAAAACCAAGGATATTTCAAAGGAATAAGAGTTATTGATGCTCATCAGACAAAAAAACCTAACAATACCAACTCCCAATATTTAAGACTGTGTAGACAAATACACAGTAAGACAAGAAACAAAGGTTTCCAAGAGCAAGATATGTGAAGGTTTTAAAAGACACAAGTGATCCCATGGGAACCTAAGCAATTTAGGGTCTTTCTCATGTTAGCTCTTATTATTGTTCATGAGGCCCACAGATTTCCAAACAGAACACTGTAAATCTGCAACTTTCTTAAGATGGTTTAAATAAGAAACTTTATGTTTAGAGAGGTAAAACACTGCATTTTTTATATGTAGCACCTATCTGTAAAACATGGTGTATCACATGGCATCACAGACTGATATTAATTATATTTTGTCCATAAATATTCATTAAGTTATTCCAAATGGACTGTCTGCTTTCTCTCATGACGTTTCCCTCGGTTACGCGCTTTCAGACATTTTTTTTTTAAAGCATTTAACCAATCACATTTTAGCATTATTGGTTTCGAGGTTTGAAAAAAAATGTTCTGCCTACACCTTTGAATTTTGCTGGCCCGGTAGTATTAAATAAGTGTAGAGCGACTGCTGTTGCTTTAACCAGTCAGATATTGAGTTCTCCATATCACCGCTTTTCTAGAAGGCCTACGCTATGTCAGGGAGTACTTTTGGTGAGCTGACATTTTCAGACAATTACAACTTATTACAGAAATACAACTTGGCTTTAAGCATTAGCTCTAAGGGCAATAGAAAAGGACTTTTTATTGAAACTAATTAAATAAAAAAAAGGAGGATGTATTTTAAACTTAATCAGAGTGTTATTTTCCTAAATAATATTGCAATGTTATAAGGTTATTGCTGGTAATTTTAATGTGTGACTTCACAGTGAAATAGGGGATATGAATGAGGACCAAAGACAGGATTTCAGAGGCATGAAGGTTTTATTTACTGATTATTATTACAATTTTTTTTAAACACACGTGTTGGCCGATGGTGTCTGCCTGTCGCTCTGTTACTGCAGTCCCGCCCCCCTCCACGACTCATCTATCTGTAATGCAGCAGCTCTTTATACCAGATTCCTGCATAATAAGATGTTTTTAACACT
This sequence comes from Corydoras maculifer, assembly GCA_019802435.1. Lineage (NCBI taxonomy): Eukaryota > Metazoa > Chordata > Actinopteri > Siluriformes > Callichthyidae > Corydoras > Corydoras maculifer. Next base: position 174,145 of record JAFMOD010000296.1, on the reverse strand, counting down.
ATACATTTTTTTTGACAGGTGGATTAATTCAGACGGAGCATTATTGAAGGCCTAAGTGTGAAATGCACGGCCCGCCACCATAACATGTCAAAGTCCTGCTTTGTTGCATCACTAAGTCACTGGGTGCATCACTTGCAACAAAAACATCAGATTTTTATTTATTTATTTTTGAAGTTGAACATCAAACAGGCTTTTCATTTTTCATTTTTTTTAGAAACAGAATCCCAAACTGAAAGTGATTTTAGTATACCCTGTTGTTCAATGTTTAATTTCTGCTGCTGTTTGTAATTTCAATATGATTAAAGTGATTCTGCTAATGATGTAAAAGCTGTCTGGCTGTTTAATTTATAGTCTATAGGCTTAAATGTGTGAGATAAAGAATGTATTTTGTTGTTTAAACAGGTTCAAGACAAAGCTGGCTGCCTCACTGGCACGCTGCAGGATCAAACACAACCTGCTGAGCATCGACTGCATGCTGCCTGAGACTGTGAAACAGAGTCAGGAAAGGGAATCCAAGCTGCACATTTACACCTGGATTAACACACAACACACCAGGTACACACACACACACTCACAAAGTATGTAATTAAGCAATATCACATAAGCTAGAAAGCTCTTATACTAATTATTAGCACCTGTAGGCACAAAGTCGCATATTGAGTCTCAGGGGACATGAACATGCTGATGGTCTGCATAACAGAAATTTCTATTCAGGTGATAATGCTTATTGACCAATTTAACACATGCTTTTTATTTTTTTAGCAGTAACTAGTGGCAGAATATAATTTGTTACTTTATTTGTTAAGTCTCATTTTTCTACAGTTATAAATATATCCACAACTGACAGAGATTGAACTGTAGCCAAACAGCACAAACATAAACACCTGTGACAAACACATTACATTCAACCAAGCTGGAAAACCCTATAAGGTCAATTAATCATGTTCACTTCATCTATAAGCTGGTTTTGGCAATTAGAAGAACCTCAAAAGACAACCGCACCGACATGACTAGAGTCTTGACCATGTTTGAAACCAGAGCAGAGTGTTGTACAGCATTATGTGTTAAAATTAGATATTTGATGATTGCAAATGTAATTTAAGATTATTTCATTTTTCATAATATGAGCTTTATTTATCTTAGATTGCAACAGGTGATGCAGTGGGTGAACACAAAGCGTTTGCTCCACCTCTTTCATTTAGAACCATTGTACAATTATTTTTTTAAATTCTGATAACACACTGATCTTGAGAATTGTTTTGAGCCTTCTATTAGCTCACAACTTCATTAATTATTTTATGATATTTTATAATAACTAGAGGTAAGCAACCTTCATTTTCCAACATATAAATATTTATTCATTCATTCATTATCTTCTGCTTAATCCTGTACTAGGGTCACAGGGGGTGGGGGGGGGTCCCCATGCTCATCCAGGGGAGAACATCAGGGCGCTAGGCAGATACACCAAGGAGACGTCCCCAATTTATTGCTGGGCACACTGACTCACACACAGACACCCACAAACACAAACCATTTGGGGCAATTTAGAGCATTAAATTTACCACAAAACAATGCTAACCACTAAGCCACCATGTTGCCCCCTAAACTTTGAACAAAATGGCAACACAATGTTTAAAATTGGTACATGAATTAAAGAAACTAAATTATGGCCTTGTTCATATTACAGTCTCTTACATTGCTTACTCTGTGGTCACTTTGAATGCATCTGTCTTGTGAAATTACATATGCATGCACATATAGGTGGGGAATTGGCTAAAAAATGAAATATGCAATATTTATTCCAAAACTTAGTTATAAGCACGTTCGATTCTCAGCACTAGGGATCTGGGTTCGAATCTCAATCTGGGTTGAGTTTCGATGTTCTCCCTGTGTTCTCGTGGGTTTCCTCTAGGTTATCCGGCTTCCTCCCACAGTCCAAAAATATGGACCCAAGATAAATTAAATGCTCGAAATTGCCCCATATAGTGTGTGTGTGTGTGTGTGTGTGTGTGTGTGTGTGTGTGTGTGTGTGTGTGTGTGTGTGTGTGTGTGTGTGTTAGTGTGCCCAGCGATGAAATGTACTCCTCTGGATGGGCATGGAACCACCCACAACCCTAGAAGAGGATTAAGCAGAAGATAATGAATGAATGAATGAAAACAATTTGTCGGATGTACATGATTATGTTGAGATGATGAAAAGTGAAATTTAGTTACATATAGTTGTGAGTTTGGGCTGAGTTCGGTTTTATGAGAAAAAAAAGGTGCATTGAAAGTGAATAGTGTACATATTCGATTTAGGATCACATAAGAAAGTGAATTAAATCTGATTTTAAAAGGTCAGATTTGTCTCATCCAAACAGGAATCAAACGATCAGTTCTGAGCCACATTATGGCCGAAAATCTAATTTGAATATTTTATCATCGATGTGTAAACAGGAGTGAGTATGTGGGCAAGTAAGTTTAGTGTTCTGTTATGGTGTTAAGATCCCATTAAGCCAATTCTCCTATGTTTAACCTCTAAATTAGACTGACACATCTTATTTCTTACAAGCCTGTGTATGTTTGGGGGTTGTGTAGTTGTAGCTCATGTGAGCCACAGACAGGTTGTCTGTGGGATCATAAATCACACTAAGCTGCAGTCAGATGCAATCATGGCTTATGGAGGTTCACAGGCATACAAACAAGCTTTCTTTACCATCATGGATTGACGAGAGAATGTGCTTTTAAGAATGCCGAGATTTTATTAAAAACGGTTTCTTGTAGAAGACTGTTTTAGAATTTTAATTTGAATCTTACTTGGGGAAATATTTGGGAAAAGTACTTGCTTTCACAATAAAGTTGTTTTATTAGTCACATGAATTTAAAAATTATCTTTTGACTACTGGGATATGTGTATTTTTAAAACATACAGTGTATTTAATATACATACAATGTATCATGTACATTACTGAGCAGCCATTTATACATGCAGCATCTTGCAACTTGGCCTAATAAACTGAATTGTTCAGTATTATTCCTCTAACAAACACTCTAATCAATAGGGCTTTCAATGTTCAAGTCATGTAGAAACAGTCAAAGAAAAAGGTATACATTGACTTGTAAGTGCTCTTTTTAAAAACACTGGGATAAATCGCTGTTATGAGAGAAGGATTGAAAAACTGGCAGTTTTTTTTCAGAAAATTTTACTTTAATCTGAATTCTTTATGCGCAATATCACATGTTAACAAATTTTATTCATTCATTCATTATCTTCCGCTTAATACTCTGCTAGGGTCACGGAAGGGGGGGAGTGTTCCCTATGCACACACTCACTCACACAGACACACACACAAACACACACTATATGGGGCGATTCCATGTTTTTTGGACTGTGGGAGGAAACCGTAGAACACCGGAGGAAACCCACGCGGACACAGAGAGAACATGGGAACTCCATCCATATTGGGATTACTGGAATCCCCAGCACCACGATGCTGCCTCTTGTTAACAGAATTAATTAAGATAACCTGATCCTTCCGTGGGACACATATATAAATAAAAAAGTCAATTTGTGTAGTTTGATATTTTGCAAAAAATTATGACAAACTCCCAAAGCATTTCAAAATAAATAACAGCTATAAATTGAGGGTAGATGGGCAGGAAAAGTCACACATGGTCTATTCACTAATGACATATTAAAGGCAGGAGACAGGATTTCAGAAGCTCAGGAGCTGTATTTATATTGTATTTAAACATATATTTGATATATACGTGTGGATTTGCCGTACTGTTACTTCCTGCAGCTCTTTCCTAGATCTCTCTCCCCGCAGCATGTTCTGGTCCTGATTTTAACTTTTCATCAAGTGGTGCTGTGTCATGTGTTAATGATCTATAATCAAGTTCATTTCTCACAGCTCTTCCTTCTCCTCAGCACCATTGAAGGCCTGCCACACTAATGTACCACATTTTTATTTAAAACATTTTTTAAATGTTTGATGAAAATTATTTCCAATCAAGTATAATATATTGTGTCCAAATACAAAATCCAACACTGCCACTGATTAAAATGTTACAATAATTGTACCTGACTGTTTCTACAATTTCAGATACAACAGCAGATTTAGTGGTTGTTTACCAATTACTTATGCCAAGTTTTGGTCAGCATGCAGAATTTGTAAGGACTAATTACTCCAGAAAAATCCTGATAATTCATCAAGTGATTTGGAACACCAATTTGGTTACTTTTATTTAAAAAAACAAACATACAGTTTTAGCATGCATGCTTCATAAAATTATATTGTTTAGTCATTTTGCTGTTTCTGTTTTTTGCATTTTTATTAAACTTTTAATTAATAATTTTGGTAAATTTTGGCCCTAGTAAAAAAAGGGGGGGGGGGGGGGGGGGGGGGGGGGGGGGGGGGGGGGGGGGGGGGGGGGGGGGGGGGGGGGGGGGGGGGGGGGGGGGGGGGGGGGGGGGGGGGGGGGGGGGCGCCAATCCATCGCTGGGCACACACTCACTCACACATACACACTCTAAATTGGGCAATTTTGAGAATTCAATTAACTTGATCCATGTTTTTGGACTGTGGGAGGAAACCGGAGAACCCGGAGGAAACCCACGCAGACACGGGGAGAACATGGAAACTCCACCCAGATGGGGATTCAAACCGGGAATCCCTAGCGCTGAGAGGCGAATGTGCTAACCACTAAGCCACCGTGCCGCCTTAAAAAAAGTTCAATATGTTTATTGTACCATTTACTAAATGTTAAAAGGAGAACCACAACATTATTATGGTATGCTCAATTGTCATTAATTCTGTATTTATACAGTATGGAGGAGGTGTGTGACGTGTTGAAGACTGCAGGTTTCTCCCATGTAAATTCCACCAGACAGCTGCACCAAAAAGCTTTTTGTGTGGATCCGCACTGTCATAATTTGTTAGTGTTTCCAGCATGTGTGAAGCAAGAACTACAGCATATCAACTTGCTAAAAGACTACAGACTGGTTATGCAGGTGTGACCACACATGCACACACACTCACATACACACTCATAAATATCTGTTCATTTGTAATGAGTAATTTAATTTGTAGTAGTATTATTGTAGAGCATGCATGCGTCCCAAATATAAGTATAATAAATGCTATTGCATAATTTACTGCTGAAAAAAATATAGAGCTCAGTTTTCCTGCAAGCGCAGAATTCATGCAACACTCATATAGTTTCTTTGATTGATGGCATGGAAATTGTGTACACCATATGGACAAAATCTTTGAAACACATTTCATATCCATTGTATCCAGTTGTTTCTCTAGTTCTATTGCCATATATGTAGTAAATGAAGCACCTAGCCATGCACTGTCCTCACAAATTTTGCAAGAATGGTGTCCCACTAATTTGCTTATTGAAATCATACATGATAATAAAAATAGATTATCCACCTTGGAAACAACATGGATTGTAAAGTTCAATTTGTCAAAGATATTTTATGATCAATAATATTACACTAAATATTATTAGTGAAGGTGGCACAGTGGTTTAGTGGTTACCATGTTCGCCCCTTAGTAATGGAGATCTAGTTTTGAATCCCCATGCTTCCATGTTCTTCTCGTGTCCGTGTGGGTTTCCTCCAGGTTCTCCGGTTTCCTCCCACAGTTCAACAGCATAGATTCAACGTAAATTGAAAGCTCCAAATTACCCTATATAGTGTGTGTCTGTGTGAGTGAGTAAGTGTGTGACAAGTGATAGATTGGTGTCCTGTCCTGGATGTATCCACCCAGCGCCCGAAACGTTCTCCCCTGCGACCTTAATAGAGGATTAAGCGGAAGATAATAAATGAATAGATTATTAGTGAAAAGTGGAAAGAATCACAGCAACAAAGCCACACATTACAAAGTGTGGCTGCTGAGTGTTGATATACATAGTGCATATAAGTAATCAATGCTCTGCTGTCCCAGTAACTGCATGGTTCCAAATCTCATTTTGTCTTTAACATGGGTTAAAGCCAAAAAAATTTTATGGGATGGGTTTTCGTGAATGGACAACTGCATGCAGCGCATACATCACAAAGCACAATATCAAACTTCAGAAGGACTAGTGTAAAGCACACATAAACAAGACTAAAAAGTAAACAAAACATAAAAACATGTCAGTTAATTAATTAATTAGTGAAAATCTTACTGGGGAAACAACATAGAATAAAATGTACGAGTTACATGTAAGTGTACTAATACATTTGTCTGTTTTCATCTAAATTTATGTAGTTCTTAGTTCGATTTTTGTTGCTCTGGTGTATAACTGCTTGCACATGCTTTAATTTAGCCTCACACGAACTGGCTCTACTTTCATTTAGGGGTGCACCGCAAACAACAACAGAAATGACAGATAGCCACTCATGACAAATGTTCAACACCCAAGACGGTGTATTAAAAAAGCAAAGCATGAAAGAGAGAGAGAGAGAGAGAGAAAGAGAGCGCAGTTCTTTTTTTTTATTTTATTTTTTTACTGTTTTCATTACAACTTAGCGAAGCAGGAAGATCAACATATTCTATTTTAGTGTAGTTTTATATAATATAGTTTTGTAAAGGATTGAAATTTTACATTCTAGATACAACCCTCCTATTTTTTAGGCTAAGACAGATACAACTGACATTGACACATACAACCCAAATGTCTTATCTAATCTTCTACCATAATCATGGAGGGGTTTCTCATCCCAATCCTGGGGAGAACATTTCAGGCACTAGACACCAAGATCAGGATATCAATCCATTGCTTGGCACGCACTCACTCACGCATACACACATAGAGACAATTCAGAGCAGCCAGTTTACCTTGAATGCATGTTTTTGGATGGTGGGAGGAAGCCATCAGGACAAAGGAACATGGAAACTCCTAGATCAGGGTTCAAAACTGGACCTCAGTGCTAAGAGGTGGCTGCACTAACCAATTAGCCACCATCCCGCCCAGTAAGATAAATCAACTTAATCAAAGTTTAACACTAAACGGAAAATCATAATGAATAAAGTGTGACTCACTGACAGTTTCTAGTTTGTTTTTTTTAATTGCCTATATAGTGGTAAAATGCTTTTTTTTACCAAAAATAAGTAAGTTTGAAAACTAGTCAGAGTGTAGGATGAGGTTAAATATGTTGTGATGAATATGAAGGACAGCCCATTTTAGCAGGTAATGCCTTTTATGGAATCACACGAAGTCACTACACAGTGAGTGTCTTCTCACTCTCTCCCCCTGGACGCTCCCCTGCTCCTTAATATATCCCCATGCCGCAAGCCATGCCGGGAAAGCCTGCGGGAACCATTCCCACTGGCGGTACTTTACCGCACTTGTTTGAATTTAGAATAAGAATAATGTGTTTTCTGTAATGATGGCCAATAAACTTGACTTCGTGTTCTTAACAAAGTACACATATTTAATTTAATGATATGGCATTATATTAGATGTTTATTGGTTGGTATTGGATTTAATTTTAGATAAAATGTAGCAAATTTAAATAATATGATTTCTTAAATTATTTGATAAACTGATGAACTTGATTTCTTCCTCATCCTGATTGATTCTGACATCTTTATATGTTTGTAGGATAAGTCATGTTGTGTTGGTCCCTCGGCTTTGCAACCCCTGCTGGTTCCTGATGGAGATGTTCTCATGGCTGGATCATTTTCTATTTCTACAGTAGCCCATATGGCTGTCATCATTAACTCTGCAATACATACACACTCTACACAACAGTCTGGAAAACAGAAACACTCTAAAACCCAGCTGTTTGTGTGTGGGGGGAAGAACTGGAGTGGAACTCAAAGAGATGAGTTTCAAAAGGTTCTTAGCACTATGGGCTGCAACAGTGAGTGTGTCTGTTCTGTGAGCTGCTGTACCAATGTGTTTTACTTTCCATGTCATTTACTTTACATTTTTTTATCCCTAAAATTTAGGTATGTGTATATGTAATTGTGTTTGCGTTTGTCTGTGTGTGTGTGTGATGTAAAGATGTAAAGCTGCTAACAGAGACACTTCACAGTCTGGATGTAAGTGACATGAGGTTGCAGAAGGTTCGACTTATTTTGCTGACTCCTCAATCCTCTCTTTCTGCAATCTCAAACTATATAGACTACCTGCTGCAGGAAAACCGAGGTACACACACACACACACACACACACACACACACACACACACACACACACACACACACACACAGTTTACACACACAGTTTACACACACATCCAAAATCAATCATTTCTAAAATAGCACAACATTATCTAACTACTGCAGACATGTCAGAAAACTGACTTCTTGTTAGTGTTATTCCCAGTTCGAATCCCCATCTGGGTTGAGTTTCAATGTTCTCCCCATGTCCGCGTGGGTTTCCTCCCACAGTCCAAAAACATGGCTCAAGGTCAATTGAGTTCTCCAAATTAACCCATGTAGAGTGTGTGTTTGTGTCTGTGTGAGTAAGTGTGTGCCCAGCGATGGATTGGCACCCTGTCCTGGATGTATTTGCCCAGCGCCCGAAACGTTCTCCTCTGGATGGTCATGGGATACCCCCCTCTCCCATGACCCTAGTAGAGGATAAAGCAGAAGATAATGGATGGATGTTATTGAATGCCATCGGCAAATGCACATCAGGCCTTTAAAACTGATTCAAAACTCTGCAGTCCGACTTGTGTTCAACCAGCCCAAGAGAACTTATGTCACTCTATTACTCCTCTCCATTGTCTCCCTGTAGATGCTTGCATTCACACTGGCCTACTGGACAATCTCTGGATCTGCCCCCTCTCACTTTCAATCTACTGTATATTTCCAAAATACACTCCAACTTGTTCAGTTTGTTCCAGTAATAAATGTCGCCTGATGATTCCACCTTACCATGGTGCTAATACTTACTTCATATCGTTCACCACTGCTAAATGGTGGAACGATCTTCCCAACTCTGTCCGTAAGGTGGAGTCACTTAGCATCTTTAAGAGTGTGATTGGTCCCATTCATTCCTGTGAAATACACACATATACACACTGGTAAAGTAAGCACATGTGCCCGGACTGGTGGGCAGCCTTGTATACGGCACCCGCTGAGCAAATGGAGATAGGAGCCTTAGCCATAGTGTTTGGTGGGGCCGGGAGGGAACAGGGGACCTTCAGGTTGCAAGGATGGTTCCTTAATCACAAGCCCCATTTTATTCCCATTGCAGCAATAATTGAGTTGATTTTCAGCTATACACCATAAAACTTTTGAGTTTTAACTTTAAATAAACTTGAACCTGATAAGAAGTCTGTTTTTGTCTTTTACAGGGCAAATCCCATTTTACAAGTTAGTATAATATTGTCTGTTTTTAACCAAAAGTAATACATAGCAAGTGAGTTTAATTTTGGTTATGCACAGAGTGACTGCAGGCGGTGATTAATAAACAGATGAAAGAATTGCATTATTAGCTAAATATTAATAAAAAAGGGGTTGTCAAGATATGAAGAGTAAACCTTATCTTGTTATCACTTTAAAGACTTTGCATTTACATATAAAGTGCTTTCAAAATTAACATTTTGTAAAAGAAAAGAAAACATTTTTATCAGAATCAACCCAAAGCATCACAATCAGCACATCACTGATTCAAGCTTATTCAACTGCATTGTTTCTGCTGTTTTCTAATACATAGTCAAATGAAGAAGCTTCAGATAAAATAATAAAAAATTGCCAAAGTCTAAATTATTCAAAGAGCAACTTGGTGGTGTGGTCTTCTACAGTACACATGATCACTACCCTAATGGAAATTCAATGCTGATGGAAACTACTATACATACTAAACTATTTTATTTTTGTAGAGAGCACCGGGAAGTAAGATAATAACAATATTATTATCCGTTCCTATTAAGATATTATTTATGCAGATTATGGAAATAATATTAACATTCCCTCCTCGGTCGGGAGGAGGAATGATCGGCAGTTTTTTTTTTGTCATTTACTAGACAATGCTCCTTTGTGTTTAAGATGAATAATGAAAAGTTAAGGATAAGGCATATTGACTAATAATATGCATAATGTCTATGTGACTTCTTTATCAGTGTGATATAAAACAAAAAGGTACGTTAGAAGAGCAATTGTTTAAAATTGTCAGATGCAATGTGCTATAAAATAGTTCTGTCTATGTCTTCTTCAGACACTGAACTGATGCAGGATTTGTCCCAGGGCTCTGTCTCCCAGGCCAAACTGGATAAACTAATCTCCCAACAGCAAAAAGACCTTCAGCATGCCCTTCACTGTGAGTGCGTGTATCATTTCACTCCTCTGAATTTGCAGATAACTTTAAGCAAATAATAAAAAAAGGTAATTACTGTAATATTCTAAAACGTGTTTGAAGCAAACCAATTATTCACACATACTGGTTCTATATTAGGCTTCATTACAGTCACTGCCCCTTTTTAGTTCTCATTTTATTATAAAGACATCGCAGGTCCCTTGGGATCCTGATAATTTTTTGTGCAAGTGTGTGTCTGTGTGTGTGTGTGTGTGTGTGTGTGTGTGTGTGTGCATATGGGTTTATGTGTGTGTGTGTGTGTGTGTACGGGTGTGTTCTTATTGAATCTGTTACTCAGAGTGTGATGGAGTGTGCAGAACACACCACCTGTTAATGTGCTGTTAATTAACAAGCTAGTTCTGATCAATTTCAGCCAATCGGTGATTCAAGCTCAGAAACAGAGCCATTTCATTGCTTCTGTGTTTAGTGTGTGTTTTGCTTGGTTTGAATTATGTTATACCCAATTATATGGCCATTATATATGAACGCTAATTACTCAGCTGTTTAAAAACTGATCAACATACAGATCACAGCTCAGCTGAAGTGTAAATTTTAAAATAAATTAAATGAGGTGCATCACGGGCGGCACGGTGGCTTAGTGTTTAACATGTTCGCCTCTCAGCGCTAGGGATTCCCGGTTTGAATCCCCATCTGAGTGGAGTTTTCATGTTCTCCCCGTGTCTGCGTGGGTTTCCTCTGGGTCCCACAGTCCAAAGACATGGATCAAGTCAATTGAATTCTCAAAATTGCCCCATATAGAGTGTGTCTGTGTGAGTGAGTGTGTGCCCAGTGATAGATTGACGCCCTGTCCTGGGTCTACCTGCCCAGCGCCCGAGATGTTCTCCCCTGGATGGACACGGGGAACCCCACCGCGACCCTAATAGAGTATAGAGCAGGAGATAATGAATGAATGAATGACGTGCATCACACACCCAGGACACAGCACCAATCTATCACTGGACTCGCGCACTCACACAGACATACACACACACACACACACACACATATGCCAGCACACACTACATGGGGCAATTTAGAACATTCAATATACCTTGAATCCATGTTTTTGACTGTGGGAGGAAACCAGATTACCCAGAAACCCACGCGGACACAGGTAGAACATTGAAACCCCACACAGATTGGCATTGCATGCTGGTAAATGTGGGCATCATAAGACACAAGTGCATGAGAGGAAAACCACAAGAATGAAAAAAAAGAGTTTATTTAAATTAACATAATGAAAGTGCTATAAAAAATAAATTAAAAAAACATTACTACAAATATTTGATTACATATTCCAGAAGGACATGTTTAATGATGTCAGCTTATGTATGCCTGCATTTGTGCAGGATTTATCTTAACATTAACATCTTAACATTGATGTTTTTAGCTGGTTATTTACTAATTAAGTCTGTGGTTAATGATAGATGTTAGTAATGCCGAACACTTCCTGGGACTTTTTATTTTGCGAAGTAAGAGCTATGATTTTGGTATTGCCTTTAAGATTGAGATTGAGAAATTGAAATTCATCATACATTACCTCTTTGTTTAAACAGGATTTTTGGTAAATCCATTATCCATGATTAAAAATAGTATAATATAAAAATTTAAAGTTCAAACACACATTGTAGGGATGAGCACGCTCATTTCATGGCAATGGGGATTCTGGTTCCAATCCCAATCTAGGTGAAGTTACTATGTTCTCTCTTGTCCATATGGGTTCCTTCAAATTCTCCGGTTTCCTTTCAGAGTCCAAAGTGTCTGTCTGTGTGTGCCCAGCGATAGACTGGGAATAGATAAGTGGAAGATAATGAATGAATTATAAACACTCATTTTCAAGCCGCCTGTCCAAATTAGATTATCCCAGCACCATGTCCAGCTAAAGACAAGAAAACATTCTGAACAGGTCGCCTATCTGTTTCATGCTTAAGTTTACCAAGAGGTTTGTCTCTGTTCCATTTTCCCGGCCATGCCTTGATTACGAAAACTCTCTTGCCTGCTGCTCCTGGACATTTTCATGCAGTAATCTGGCCTGTGTATACAGTTCATTTATACCAATAAACCCTTGTATTGGTTTATGTCCGTCAGGTGCCAGCACTTTCTCTGCCTGCTGCCCATTCGAATCACAAAAAAAAAGAATTTGTTGTAAATTAACATAGCAGTTGATTTCAGCATTCAAGTATACCAGTGATTTAAAAGTGGATTCTATGAAAAACTAAAAGAAATGAAATAAATATGAGGTAAATATAATGATAATAATGCAAAATTATTTTATCTAATTATCATTCATGGTCATAGCACTGTTAGAATAAAGAGCTCAAAATAAATGATTAATTCATTAATATACAATATACAAGTGGCAGCACAGTGACTTAGTGGTTAACATGATCACACTCAGCACTGGGGATTTCAAAAAAAAAAAAAAAAGCACTGGGGATTTCAGGTTCGAATCCCAATCTGGGTGGAGTTTTCGTATTCTCCTGTGTCTGTGTAGGTTTCCTCCAGGTTCTCTGGTTTTCTCCCACCATCCAAAAACATGGATTCAAGGTAAATGGTGTTTTTTCAAGCTGTGTTTGTGGGTGTGTCTGTGTGAGTGAGTTTTTCCAGTTTATCTAAGCAGTGCCTAAAAATGTTCTCCCCTGGATGGGCATGGGGAACCCCTCTCTCTCCCACCCCCTACCCCACGACCCTTGCAGAGAATTAAGCAGAAGATAATTAATTAATGAAAAACATTCATGGTCGTAGCACTGATAGAATAAAGAGCTCTTTTTTAAAATGATATGAATATATTAATATACAAGTGGCAGCACAATGGCTCAGTGGTTAGCACATTTACCTCTCTCCGCTGGGGATCCAGGTTCGAATCCCAATCTGGGTAGAGTTTCCATGTTCTCCCCGTGTACAAGTGGGTTTTTCTATTGGGTTCTCCGGTTTCCTCCCACAGACCAAATACATGGATTGAAGGTAAATTGAATGCTTTAAATTGCCCCATATAGAGTGTGTTTGTGTGTGTATGTATGTGTGAGTGAGTGGGTGCCCAGCGGCACCCTGTCTGTGTTTATCTGCCCAGCGCCCAAAATGCCCTTCTCTGAATGGGCATGGGGAACCCCCCCATGAAACCAGTAGAGGATTAAGTGAAAGATAATAATTGAATGAATTATGTTTGAGCTTTTTTTACCTAGTCACTTTCTCAGTCATATTATTTTCTGTGATTTGTACTATGGAGCTCACAGGCCAACACAAAAATCTGATCACATAAGAAAACAAGAAACTGATATTCATTGTAATGCATTTTCACTGTAATATCACAAAACTTCTCAGCCACCAGCATTCTGTAAGCACTGTCTTGTGAGCTAAGATTAGGAATAAGAAGATGACTAAACCTTCGCGGCAGCAAATATGCTGAACATCTTAAAATAAAAAACGGAGACAAATAAAACTTTATTTGTCTAAAGATTTTGGCCAATATTTAAATCACTTTACAGGTCACATTAAAAGTTCTGAAATTATTTATCATAATCCAGTTAGCTTTTTTTTCAATTTTGAACAGTGTGGGTATATATTAGGAGAGAGGAAAAAAATATCTCTAACCAATTAAATGACATAAGAGATGCTTTCTCAAAGTCAACATTTTGTGACACTGTGTATAGTATTTTCCTTTTTTGCCATAGCAGAACTTACCTACATTTGTTCAGAAATTTACAACAAATCAAGCAAGAATGAAGTGACAGAGCAATGATATAAACACTTCATGTCTAAACTGATATAGCTATGCAGGAAAATCTTAATTTTGTGAAACTCAAAACATACAAATTACCCTTTAAAAGCAGCAAATAATTCATGGCAAAAAAAAACTGTTACGATTCTGTACATAATGCAGTGAAAACAAGCATGTCATTTGTTTGCCTTGCATGTGTGTATTATGCAAATGCAAATCCAGGCCGCTGTCATCTTTAGAGAAAAAAAGCAAAACATTTATGCACTGTATTATTGTAATACATTTTTGTTATTCCACCCACTATCTTCCAGTTCCTAAGGTGAAGGCTGTGGTATATGCTACATGCTCATCATTTCCAGAGGAGAATGAGGATGTGGTGAAGAATGCTCTTACACTATTAGACCAGGAAAACACCTGCAAACTGCAGCTGTTTATGTATGTTTAAATTTAACTTTATGTAGTCTACATACTGTGTATTTTTGTTTATTAATTGGATTCTATTTTGTTTTTGTAGTTTTCTAAATGTGTTTATATATTTACATTTCCAAATGACACTTTCCAAAAATGCTATAGAAAATGATAACTGTATATAGTAATTATTTAAAAAAAAAATTTTACAGAGAAATAAGATTTTCAGTGTTTTGTAAAGCAAAACAAAAAACACTGTGGCAACACTAAATTAAATATGTTATAGTAAGATTGTTCTGGAAATAGGTGGCATGGTGGCTTAGTGGTTTGCCCGTTTGGTTTGCACGTTTTAGTGCAGCAGTGCTGCTGTATTTTATTTTAATTTAAACACCTCAGTGACACTGCTGGCATAGGAATAATGCACTCACCAAATAATACCTGCTCTGTGGTGCTACTATTGGGGTCCTGACCATTAGAGAACAGAGTAAAGGGGACTAACACAGTATGTACTGTAGAACACAAACAGACGGACTGCAGTCTGTATATAAAAAGTGCTTGTGTGTGTATGTGTGTATGTGTGTGTGTGTGTGTACTTGTGGGTGTACTAGGCCCAGTCAACCATGTTTGCTGCAATGTATAGATGGAAAAGGAGAGATGAAGACTGACTTATTTTTTAAACTCAAGGCATCCGAGCACAGTAACGGCTGTTTTGTAGCTGTACTTACACGCCAGGTTTGTACAAATATTGCACACACACACACACACACACACACACACACACACACACACACACACACACACACACACGCACGCACGCACGCACACACACCCAAACACACACAAATTCACATTGAAGGCATGTATACACATTATTAAATGCAAGTGAAAAAGTGTTATTAATGTTTAAGATTGAACTGTTTTGATGAAAAAATTTATAGATGCGTTAATTTATGTAATATTACATATTCATATAATTATTATGTTGTCATTATATTATCAAATGCAGAAGTAGTATAAAAAATAAACACCAGCATTCACGTATTAAAAGGGTAAAAAGCATCCAGGTACTGCTATTCATATATCCTAATTAATTGATTATCAGGTAGTGTGTAAAAACAGAAGTTTGACAGTTGTATGAAAATATAAAAATAAATATAGTGTGTGTAACAGAAGAGTATAAGCACATTGAATTTAAATAAATAAATAATTCACCTAGGTGGCACCTTAATGGTTAGCACTTTCACCTCTCAACACTGGGGATCCAGGTTCGAATCCCAATCTGATTGGAGTTTCCATGTTCTCCCTGTGCATGCATGGGTTTCCTCATGGTTGTCCAGTTTTCTTCAACAATCCAAAAACATGGACTTAAATTGAATGCTCTAAATTGCTATATATAGAGTGTGTTTGTGTGTGTGACAGTGTAAGTGAATGAAACATGCATTAGATGGGCATAGGGAACACCCCCCTTCCCCCCAAAACTCTAGTAGAGGATTCTAGAAGTGGATGATAATAAATGAACTAACTAATTAAACTAAATACATTTAAACAAAACAGTAGAATGTAAATTAAAACAAAAAAGCACTAAGGAATGATAATTTAAGCCTTAATTTGAAGCAAAACAATTAACGAAAACCAATCAAAATCAAAACTTGCCAGAAAAGTGACAGGAGAACCATTATAAATGATAACAAAACTAATGGACAAGCAGAAATAATAATGAACACAAACATGTCTTAATGAAACAGAACAGGACTCAAACAAAGTTTAATCAATTAGGGAATATCAAAAGAAAATATCAAAAATGAGGGAGAGATTTTACAGTATGACTGGCTATAAAGGTTCCAAGATTAGAAGTCGAAATCCATATGTTCATTACAATTATTGACAAATCAATACTTACATAGTAAAATGCTCATTTTACATCCATTTTCTACTGCTGTAAATTTGGCAGCTGTGAAGTACAATTAATGCTATTGTAACAGTTCACTAGGAAGCATTTAAATATGGCCGTGATTTGCCTGAAAATCATTAGGTGGCATTATATGTATTGTGTGCACAAAGTTTATTTAGCAGCTGTTTTTCGCAATGCAGATTAATTGCGACAACAGAAATAACACCTTTGCTGGTGGAGGCTATATCTAATGTAGGGTTTTTTAATGAAGCTCCATCTAGTGTACTTTGCTGCATTGTTCTTGGTCAGCTGGGGACTTTTGAGTTGCTGAATGAGCCATAATTCTCATGTCTTTTATTAAAATTGCTTTGGGAAAAAGAATAAGCTCTGACATTATAAAGAACATTTCCATACTAAAAAATAGCTAAAGGTGATGGTTCACTGTTAAAGTATTACAGTGAGGAAGATGCTATTATACAGAATGATGAAAATGTAAAATTTAATAGATTCACATTGCAGAATGAGGGAATATAATGGAATAGTAGCTCAAAATGAAGAAATGTAATGCATTACCATGGCAAATGCGAGAGCTGTAATATAACAGCATGATGAAATGGGAAAACCTAATAGATCAGAAAGGCAGCATGTAAAAAAAAAATCGTTTCTTTTTTTATAAGCGCCAATAAACACGTGTTTCAAAAAAATTTGGCTCACAGCAGGATTTCAGGCAACAATCAGACTGAACGTTAAACTATGTCATTTAATATTTAAACCATAAAGTCATTTTGAGGTTTGGATTTTTGTCATGTGTGTACTGAAAGCTCTTCTGTTTTATTGAGCGCATAAGTCATTATCATTTCCACATTGGCACATGTAAAAATATAATCAAAGCCATTTAATAGGTGCTCTGCATTCTCACTCTCACGCATCCTGCTATAAAGCATGTAATAAAAATTATTGTACTGCACTTAAAAGGGCTCATAAACGTACAATTAGATGAGAATAAGAAATATTAGCTGGCATCATTCCCTCTCTCGCTCTTCATCCCTCCCCTCCATATGGGACAGCAGAGTTTTATGGCGCATCTTTTTCGCTGCACCTGTGGCCAATAAAACAGACTGCAGCACACAAATGGAGAGCATGAAGGCTTTAATTCATCATACCAGGCAGATAACATTAATCCTGCCACAGATTTTGCCATGTCAGTTCAGGCACTTTAGTACAGGACCTCTGAAAAATAAAAGTAGTCAGTTTTAAACACACTTTGTTCAAAATTATGTATAGGCATATTTGCTTTGTTTTTCAATGTTTTGACATGACCCTTCAAATGCAGTTTAATTTAGTTAAACATCAATGCCAGGGTTCAATATTAATGACATCCTGAATGTCCTGATCAAGTAAAATACTTTTGAGAGACACCATAACAAAATAATTATTGAACCTATTGGGAAAATATGTGCTGATGTAAACCATCCTTCAGAAATTGCAGTGACAGTGATACACCAAGTATAGGATTAAAATAATATCTCAGCATTAAAGAAAGTGGTAAGCAATTTTGTTTTTAACTTTGTGGCAACATTTTTAGATATTGTTTTATTGTACTAGTATGGGTGGCACGGTGGCTTAGTGGTTAGCACGTTCGCCTCTCAGCGCTAGGGATTCCCGGTTCGAATCCCCATCTGGGTGGAGTTTCCATGTTCTCCCCGTGTCTGCGTGGGTTTCCTCCGGGTTCTCCGGGTTTCCTCCCACAGTCCAAAAACATGGATCAAGTTAATTGAAATCTCAAAATTGCCCCATATAGAGTGTGTCTGTGTGAGTGAGTGTGTGCCCAGCGATGGATTGGCGCCCTGTCCTGGGTCTATCTGCCCAGCGCCCAAGACGTTCTCCCCTGGATGGGCATGGGGAACCCCACCGCGACCCTGATAGAGGATAAGCGGATGATAATGAATGAATGTACTAGTATGGGGTGGTACGGTGGCTTAGAAGTTTATGTTCGCCTCTCAGCACTAGGGATTCCCGGTTCGAATCCCAGTCTAGGTGGAGTTTCCACGTTCTCTTCATGTCCGCATGGGTTTCCTCTGGGTTCTCCGGTTTCGTCCCACAATCTAAAAACATGGATCAAGGTCAATTGAATTCTCCAAATTGCCCCAAATAGAGTGTGTTTGCGTGTGTCAGTTTGAGTGAGTGTGTGCCCAGCGATGGATTGGAACCCTGTCCTGGGTGTATCTGCTCAGCGCCCGAAACGTTCTCCCCTGGATGGGCATGGGGAGCCCCTCCTCGAACCAAGTAGAGGAAAAAACGGAATGGATGTACTAGCATGATTATTCTACTATACCAAAACTGAGGTCAATAAAGATAGGGTTCTGTGCGTATTATGATGACCTTCAGTGTTCTGCAGAGCGAAATCAGTGACTGGCCTCACCAATGCATTCATTCCATTAACAGTTTTGATCGGTACTGGCGTCACCTTACAGAAAGAAACACCAAGGTTTAATTCTGAAAACGGACTTAGTCCATTCTGTTTGGAGTTTGAATGCTCTTTCTGTTTCTGCATGAATTTTCTCTGGGAGCATCCCTTTCCTCCAACAGACTAAAATCATGCTAATAGGTAAATTGGACATAATAAATCATCAATGGATTGCACACATGTGCATGGATCAAGATCTTGAGTCTGTCAAGATTGTTCATGTCAGCTAAGAGAATCCAGAGTGCAAGTGGCAACTGCTTCTTGGTATGTGTGCACACAGATTGTTGATCATGAAGAGTCCTTGGCCACGGGAAAGTACTTTATAAATCTATATAATATGCAGCACCATAATGATGTCCTTGTTTTGGAATGGGGTTTTCAATAGGCTTGTATATGTGTATTTGTCCGCAGTGAAAAAAAAATTATTAAGATCATATATTTAAGTACCAATTCAGTTGTAAAAATTCTAAATTCTCCATTTCTAGATAAATGCATAAACATTATTACCTGGGTAAAAGTGTAATTGGCTGCAAAATGGAATAGAGATAATAAAATACTGGTTTGATTCCTCTGACTGATGTAGGACATTATTCATACTGAAGCATTACTGAGTAAGCAGTGCTTATTCGATTAAACACAGGAAAATCCTTGACTAGCAAATCAATCAAATATACACAGTTTATGGACTGTGAGACATCAGAAGGCACCATAAGAACATGCAAATATCACACAGAAAGGACTCAAAAAACACTGTCATACCGTGCCATCTATGAGTAAATAATAATAATAATTAATACGATCTACCACAAGTATCCATATGTTGAATTGTTTGATTGTTGAATATATGTACACTGTATTAAATACTATACAACAGTGATGTGGGCAGCACGGTGGCTTAGTGATTAGCACATTTGCCTCTCAGCGCTGGGGATTCCTGGTTTGAAATCCAATCTGGGTGGAGTTTCCATGTGCTCCCATTGTCTGCATGGGTTTCTTCTGGGTTCTCCGGTTTCCTCCCACAGGTCAAAAACATAGATATAGGGTAAATTGAATGCTTTAAATGGTCCTATATAGTGTGTGTTTGTGTGTGTGTCTGTTTGAGTGAGTGTGCACCCAGTCCTGGGTGTATCTGCCTAGTGCCCATAATGTTCTCCCTCGGATGGGCATTGGGAACCCCTGCAACCCTAGTACAGGTTTAAGCAGAAGATACATTAGTGTGAGAAGTCAAAAGTGCTATATTTTAAGTTACAGTGTAAAAAAACAAGAAATAGCTTTTTTGTATTATGAAGAGTGCCCAGCGATGGATTGGCGCCCTGTCCTGGGTCTATCTGCCCAGCGCCCGAGACGTTCTCCCCTGGATGGGCATGAGGAACCCCACCGCGACCCTAATAGAGGATAAGCGGAAGATAATGAATGAATGAATGAATGTATTATGAAGAGTTCATAGTTAGAAGACATAGTACCCCGAAAAACAAGATAAATAAACTTTTTTTAATTCTTTGCACTTAAGGTACAAACAATACAGAGAAACACTATGTACAGTTGTGATTTGCTGACTAAATACTGAAGAACATAAATCATCATTAAAACATATAGGCAATCTAGATTAGCATAAAGTAGAAAAGCATGCAGAGTTTATTCAAATCCAATTTGAAGTAAACTCAATCCACAGTGCTAATGTGCTGCCATTCTGTATTTCTTTTCAGTACCATAAATGTTTAAAACCTATATTAAATAAGACATCCATGCAAAAACAGAAATATACCACATGTGACATTTATTTCTGTATGAAAGTTACATCAAACTGTATGTTGACTTAATCTTTTTTGATTTAATAAAACAGTAGGGGATCAGACAACTCACTTTACATCATGAACAGTCTTCATAGTTCACTTACTTCCTCAACCATTCAGGTTGCAGTATATACAGACAATATAAACCGATTAAACAAATACTCCTCTAAATGCTGTCAGAGACAAAAAATATTGTTGAGTCAGCTCTTGCTGTGTTTTTGAGTCTAAAATAAAGTACATAAGAAAGTAAACATACAATTTTGGTTTAATGTTATTAGACATTGTGTTTATTATATTAATCCTATACAAGAGTCAGTTCCCCATGGTAGAATACTTCAGGTGCTGGGCAGATACACCCAGGACAGGGCGTCAATCGCTGGGCACACACTTACTCACACACAAAGACACCCATGCTGTATAGCAGTAATTTAGCTTTAGTGAGCCAAAAACCATGAAAACATCATTTCTGAAGGATATTATTTAACTTAAATTCAGTCCTTCACCCAGATTTTGGGCGCTGAGCAGATACACCCAGTACAGGGTGCCAATCTATCGCTGGGTACACTTACTCACACAGACACACACACAAACACACACTATATGTGGCAAATTAGAGAATTCAATTTACCTACAATCCATGTTTTTGCACTATGGGAGTGAGTCCAAAAACCCAGAGTAAACTCACACGGACAAAGGGATATGTGCTACCACTAAGCCACCATGCCACTCTTAACCTAAATTGTATAATGCAAAAAAAAAGCCATACACAGTAATGATGCATATGGTATTAATTGATTGATTGATATACCTTTATTAGTCCCACAGTGAGAAAATTCAAAAAGTGAGAAAGATCAGATGTAAAACATTGGGAAAGGAAAATGTGGAAAGTGAAAAAAAAAACCCATCCCCAACACAAAACACAAAAAACCCAGCCCCAAACCATGATCCTAAAGAAGCACAGTATGGGAACCTGAAAAAAAACACCTTAAGCAAAGCACATATGTATAACAACATAGACGGACATGGTCATGGTTTTTGGAATGGCTGGCACTTAATGCGGCGCTCAGGCCCATCTTGCTAGACCAAGAGAGTAAAGCCGTGGAGGCGTAAGGGGGTGGGGGGAAGAGTCTGTGCCACAGCGACACAGCATTTGACCTTGGAACAGTTTTAGGTATCAGGACTCCGTAGCACTGGTTCTTCTGAGGGACGTTTCGCTATCAACAACTAATCAGTCAAACCAGTATTTTATTATCTCAATTCCATTTTGCAGCTAATTACACTTTTACCCAGTTAGTAATGTCCATGCATTCAACTAGAAATGGAGAATTTTGAATTTTTACAACGGAATTGGTACTTAAATATAAGATCTTAATAATTTTTTCACTGCGGACAAATACACATATACAAGCCTATTGAAAACCCCATTCCAAAACAAGGATATCTTTATGGTGCTGCATATTGTTCAGATTTATAAAGTACTTTCCCGTGGCCAAGGACTCTTCAAGATCAACAATCTGTGTGCACACATACCAAGAAAAAAGTTCTGATAACACAGAGCCCAAAACAGCAAAATAAGACTTTATGTTTACGCCACGCCCACAGAAATTTAACTTGAATCTCTCAGTCTCCGTCTGGTCTCCAACACTTCTAATTTCCCAATATACCAGGGCAACGTCTAATCCAATTAACAGAAACCCCGTAATTATAAAACCAAATATGAATAAATTCTCAATGTCTTCAATTGAAAGTAGAGTTTATTAGTAGAGTTTATTTATATTAGATTTTATTGGTTCACACCACACACCATTCCCCCAAGCGTCCATCGTATATCTAGCTGCAAACGTTCTGTCAGGACAGGTGGGTTCCCCCGAACTCCGGCTTCTTGTTGAGAAGATAGCATTGAGAGACCATTTAATTAATCTAATGAATTCCATGATTTTCTTGTTTTGAAATGCAGTTGCTAAAAGAGTCCTTACATAAGAGATAAGACAGAGAAGTCAAGCAGGGTTTAGATAAGGGATGGACGGACGAGAGGGAAAGAAAATATGACCGCCTACCACTAGAGTAAAGAGAGAAAACTCCTTCTCTCTTTCTTTTTTTCTTTCTATTTTATTATTTTTTTATTTAGGTTTGATATCATGCCTCTTTGCATTAGGTTACATTCTCAAAGAACTAAATTTAGCAAATGTTTGGAACTGTGTAGTGGTTCTCATATTTGCTTCTTCCTTATAACCTTCCTTTGTGAAAAGAAGTTTCAGAAAATTTTCTCTATATTTTACAACTTACCTAAGTTGAAAGGTAGAGATATCATCCAGACTTCATACATGTTGTACAATGCATGTAATAAAAGACACCTTTTCACCCATTTGAGGATAGGATGTTTTATTGGTGCCTTTTTCTTTACCCTTGGATGCAAGATGTTCCGTTTTTCTTTTCATGTTTAAGCTCATTTATTTATATAGCACTTTTTACAAGAGTATATACAATGTTCCGAGCAAGTACTCTCAAAGTTCAAGCTGAAGCAACAGTAACAAGAAAAAAACTCCCAGTTATAGTTGTTTTTTATAGAAGAAATCATGAGAGGGAGTTTAGTCGTTGAGCTGCCAGGCAGCATCAACAATGGAGGACACCCATGTACTGATTGTGCAGTGATCAGTTCAGTTTTGCTATGAGAAAACCTATGTACACCAAGTTTATACAGATATGTTTTGATACCAACTCTAGTAAACAACACTGGGTAGAATTGAAATGACAGTCTCTAACCAGACTTTTTTAACCATCATCATTCTTGTGTTAGGCCTTATGAAATCTTTTTGGTCTCATTTTGCACTCCTTCCCATGAACACAAGGCAAATGCTTTTAGAAAACTCTCCAGACGAGGGGGGCTGTAATAGCTTTTTAATCAAAGGTATAAAAATCCCTACTAGTCATGTGCTTCTGATCTTTTAAAAAGCGTACTAATTTAGGAATTCTGGGTGGAGCAAGAATAAACGAGAAGAGAAGGGAAGGACAATGTTAATAATTCAGTGCCTCCTGTCTTTGTATATTAGCATCAGCTAGCTGACCTCACGTCACATACACACATGCGTGCACACACAATCACACATACAGACACTCTCCAAAGGAGCTTTAATTATTCAGACTCCTGCTGAGGCAGCGGGTGACCCAGCAGGGCATGTGCACACACACATCCAACCAACTCAACACACACATAAACACAAAAAAAAAAACCTTGTATCTGAAAACAGCAAATTGCATTATGGGCATTTTATATTTGCAAAATTGTATGCAGACTATACTGTACATGCCATGTTATGAGTAGGGACGTGATAGTTGACATGCAACTTAATTTTCTTTACACTGTTATTTTGGTATAGGCCCACCCAGAATTGACAGAGACCCCTCAAGAAGTAATAGCTCGGGCTATTAGTAGTGGCCTGCTAGATGGAAGCCAGAACAAAAGGACAATTAAGAAAGAGGGACTTCACAGGCATTACCAAAAGACCAGCAAAAGGACACCCAAAAAAAAGCGTTCAATACATCCATGGCCACAAATCTCTTGTAATAGCCAGTCACAAGTGGAGGAGTTTTTGAAGACTGAGATGAGAGCTGCTAGCTCAGCTCCTGCACTGGCCCAGAGGACATCTGACAACGACACACCACAGGGTAACATCATATACACACTTAACTTGTGGCCAAAACACTTGCACCCCTGCACTGTACTTGTTCCTTAATGCTGTTTCAATTTCAGATGCTTTGCTAATCATATGTTTATTTACACAGAGCAATAGCTCCAGATGCAAAGAAAAATTGCATACAATGATTTCCTGAAATTATTGTTGCAATTATTTTTAAAGAAATAAATCGATTTTAATATATCATTTAATGCTTGTGGGTAACACTGTGGCTTAGTGGTTAGCATGTCTGCTTCTCAGCGCTGGGGATCCAGGTTCGAATGCTTATCTGATATTTTAATAATAAAAAAACATTTTCCCCATACCCATCCAGGGGAGAACGTTTCAGGCGCTGGGCAGATCAATCTATCGCTGGGCACACACTCACTCACACAGACATACACAGACATACACACACTATATGGCGCAATTTAGAGCATTCATTTTTACCTTGAATCTATGTTTTTAGACCGTGGGAGGAAACTGGAGAACCTGGAGGAAACCCACATGGACACAGGAAGAACATGGAAACTCGACCCAGATTTGGATTCGAACCTGCAATCCTCAGTGATGAAAGGTAAACGTCCCACCAAAGGATTGATATCTATATATCTATCTTGGCATCTATGCCCTATCTATATTGTGTGTGTGCCCAGCGATGGATTGAGATTTTTTGTGATTTTAAAATAAACATAGTAAGTATTTTTAATAATAAGGTTGAGTGGCAAGTGATGCATGCCACTTAGAAGAATTGCAGGGGTGTCAATTTTCTTAGCTATGATTATATTGCACACATTTGCCTGAGGGTAAAAGATATGTTAAAAGATAGCAACTTACTATCTTTCCCAGGAAAACCCAAACAGACTCATCAGAAGAATGCCAAGCCTGCCTCCACAAGTCCCACCCTCACCAATAAATTGACTGCCTCTTCCTCCACATCCCCTGTCTTCACCAACCTATTTACTGCGCCACCGACCACATTCTCTGCCATTTCCAAACCTTTGTTCACCTTCAGCAACTCATGTTCTGCCTCCTCCACCAAATACTGGGCCTCTTCTGTCACAGTCCCTATTCCCTCCTTTACTGGATCTCTGCCATTTACCGCAAGTTCAGTTTCCTATACTGCAACCCCTATTCCATCGCACCAGAATCACCCCAACAGCCACCAGAGGCTGCACCATGTAACCACATGTCCTGCTCCTCCCAGAGGCAGGCAGGAAGTGCTACGTCCAGTGCTGCTAACTTTTCCTTCTGCACTCTTACCATGTCTGCCCCCCTCGTTTCCTCCTGTAAAGATGAACCCCAATGCATCCTGCCTGCACCTCAGGAATTGGCCTCACCATGCCCCAATAAAGCAAATATGCCCCAGTGGCAGAATCACAAACCCCCGTCCATGGCTCTAACACTTGCCAGTACACATCTTAATCAATTATTAATGCTAAGAGTGCTGCCAACATTTTCTAAATAAAGCTTCATTTCTGTTTGTGAAAAAAATAAAAGTTCATTCTTATAAATATTTTAGCAGTTTTATAACTTTGGATAAAAGCGTCTGCTAAATGACTAAATGTAAATGTAGCAGTGTATAGTGTTCATTTCCAAAATAAAAATTAAACATTGGAGCTGATAGTTTGCAATGTGTTTATTTGAACACTATCATTACAGACAGTACTGATGAGGAACACAACTGAGGTTTTCATTAATTCATTTATTTTGTAGTGGTTTCCAATTCTAACAAGTTACCACTTTCATAACTGTTATTATAGTAGAGGTAGCTCAGTGGTTGGGGTGTGTGACCATCAATCTGATAGGCCGCTTAAGGAGGATGAGCCTTGTTCCTTGCAAAGTTTCTTCCTTAAAAAAACAGGGAGATTTTTCTAGCCACTGTCGCTTCCACATGCTCTTTTAAGGGTTTAAAGGCACTGTAAAGCTACTTTGTGACAATGTACTTTTGTCTATAAAAAATGCTATATAAATAAATTACTTGAACTTGATCTTGAAGGTTAAGGGTTTAAATACCACCAAAGTTATCAATGTGGGATCTTGAGCAAGGCCCTTAATTCTAATTGTTCCATGGATGCTGTATCATAGCTGTATCATAGCTGACCCTCTACTCTGACCCTCTACTCTGATCATAGCTGACCCTCTACTCTGACCGTAAGTGACTGCATTAAAAGCATCTCTAAAATGACCTAATCCTAATGTAATGTAATTATGGTGACTGAGAAGTGCAAAGCATAAAAAGTTAACTAACGTGTAAGAAAACAAAACTACATTCATTCATTCATTATCTTCTGCTTTATCCTCTATTAGGGTCGCGGTGGGCTTCCCCATGCCCATCCAGGGGAGAACGTCTCGGGAGCTGTGCAGATACACCCAGGACAGGGCGCCAATCCATCGCTGGACACACACTCACACAAACACACTCTATAGGGGGCAATTTGGAGAACTCAATTGACTTGATCCATGTTTTTGGACTGTGGGAGGAAACCGGAGAACCCAGAGAAACCCACGCGGACACGGAGAGAACATGGAAACTCCACCCAGATGGGTATTCGAACCAGGAATCCCTAGTGCTGAGAGGCGAACCACTAAGCCACCGTGCCCACCAAAACTACATTAAAAAATAAAATAAGATTCAAAACTTTGAACAGATTTAAAATAAATTCATAATCGGGAAAATCTGACAGAATATGTAGGGACAGGAAATGCTTGTTCCTATGACAATAAACCTTCTGTTTGTACTGATGTTGAATCTGATCACATACAGGCTCATTCTGCAGTCATAATGACAAAGCAGTTCACATTTGTGTCCTTAGCTTTAAATTACTGTCTAAATCTCAAACTGTAATTTGCCAAATTATATTTCCTTAATTCAGGTATTGTTCCCAAATTCATGTTAATTTGGTCAATATAAATCTTTAGATGTTTAAAATCTCAAACACTTGCCCTGTTAAGTTTACCAAACAAATTTAAAGTGATCATATTTGTAAATTTACATTTATAGTACATGAGGTCACTTTAGCAGACGCCTTAAAGTATCTCAACTTCAGGAGTCAGAACATAGGGTTGATACAACACCCCTGGAGCGATGAGGGTACTATTAACAAAGCCAGTGAGTGTTATGGGGTGCTAGTTTATATCAGCATCACTGCTCACAGGATACAGCTCACCAATTGGGTGAGATTAGTTGCAACTGTCAGAGTGCCTGTTTACAGACTGTGCTTGTATCTGTGGGATAAGGCGCAACCGGTTGCGTCACTGGGCGTCTTCGCTGAGGAAATCTTAGTATACACAGGGCTTTTGTGGAAGGTTTGTGGTATGGTACACGTCAGGAAGAGAAAATAAACCCTTATTGCGGATAGAATGAAATTCTCTGGTTTGATTTGCTTCCACCTACAAGGCCATTTACCCCTCTACCAGCTCTCCTCTCTTCCAGATGTGTGTTGTTTTCTGTCTATGTGTATCATTATTTGCTTCACAGTGGGGGAAGCAGTGCATATTTAGCGGCCACTGATCAGACTTGGGTTTGATTCCTGTTCAAGACATGTGAGCCATCATTTTTCTTGCTTCCCTGTATCATGCCTTTTGCCTAAGCCCAACGTTACAGTGAGTGTATGTAAGAATTATATACACAAAAGTGTTGTGACACCTACATAACCTGTAGGTGCTTTTAAGACATCTCATTCTATATTTCCCCCCCATTTCTTCTATAATTTAAATTTTCTTATGTTTTAGGAGCGGAACAGGTTTCCTTGTACAAACTTTACACAGCATGGTGTAAGAATTCTACTTTTCTAAAAGCTTTTCTAACAGAATTCAAAAAAATGTTTTTACTATTATAAAAAGTCTTTTAAAATCACTTTTTGTCTCCAAGTCATTAGTAAGCTGAAATTTCATTTGCTTAGCAAAAAGCTGTTTCCTCCTTTTTTTAACTGCACATGGAGATATAGTCATTCATTCATTCATTCATTATCTTGTACTTAATCCTCCACTACAGTCACAGGGGGGATTCTCCATGCCCATTCAGGGAAGGGTGTTTCAGTACACCCAGGACAAGGCACCAATCTATCGCTGGGCACACTTACACACAGACACACACCATATGGGGCAATTTAGAGCATTTAATTTACCTTGAATCCATGTTTTTGGACTGTGGGAGGAAACTGGAGAACCCTAAGGAAACCGCAGATTTTTTCTATAATAATTAGGCAAGGAGCTGATAGAAAGGGCCTGTGTGTGACAATATGATGTTAATAAGTTACACTGCAAATAATATCTGTTCTAGGAGGAAACTTTCTTCTCATCTTAGTTGTTACTTACAGATTAGAAGTGGACTACATAATTTCTTTATATTTTAGATCATTTATTAAGTAGGTGATCTCCAAATTAAGTTTGCGTTCCGAAGTTACAACACCTAGACACAAAGAAGAGAAAAGATTTGTACAGTTTGAATGACATGTTAAACATGTATAAGTGTGCACATCTAAAACTTTCAGCAGACTTCAAGTGAGAGCAGTGTGTATTTGTCCACTAGCACTCGTTGTATGGTGCTTCATCTTGATGCCCATCTTTTCTTCAGAACATCCCAAACTCAAATAAAGTGTGTTTACATGGACAATGATAAGCAATAATTATTGAAACTTTAGCAGTTCTCTGATTATTATAAGCATATAGCTGGATATGCAATTTCCAGGTAATGGAACTTAATATTGTTTGTTAGTGCTGCTCTGTTAAAAGTCACTGATTGTGTACTAAGAGCAACTCCACAGATAGTTACATTGCAATTTGGCTCA
Organism: Corydoras maculifer; assembly: GCA_019802435.1. Lineage (NCBI taxonomy): Eukaryota > Metazoa > Chordata > Actinopteri > Siluriformes > Callichthyidae > Corydoras > Corydoras maculifer. The sequence continues at coordinate 145,118 of JAFMOD010000296.1, read as the reverse complement.
TGTAAACTCAGAGATGTGTCGTAATCACAATACAGAAGTGTGCTATTAAATCTATTATTTTTGCAGTGTAATATTTTTAATTGCATGTAAACACACTTGCTGACTAAATGTTATTTTTAATCCTGCATTTCAATTAGTGTACTTCCAAAGTTAATCTTTACATGTATATGGTGCATCCGCACTGCAGTTATGGCAACATTCTGTGCACTTCACATACCTGGATAATGCTCTTAAAGTTGAATGTGTAATGATGCACAATGGTTATCATCTTTAATGTTTAAAAATGTGACATACAAATTTTATACATGTGTACACATTAATTTTTAGTAAATGACGCTATACTGTTTTTAGACAGAAGCCAAATAAGTAAAAACGAAAAAGATGTCCATTTTTAAAGATGTATCAGATTTGTTAATGGGACATTTATGTGTAAATTTAGCATTTGCTATTCACATTCTACATCAGTTATTACACACTGTACAGTCCCAGTGTACTACCAGAAGTACGCGAATTGAGGCACAGGGCAAATCTTAAGTTTAACACTTTATCTATAGTGCTGTCATAGTAATATGGACATTGAGCCTTTGGATGACATTCAGACCTGCTGTAATGGCATAATCCTATGGAACTGGTGTTATTATGACATCATAAGTGACAGTGAGGCATTATCAAAGGCAGGATACATTACTCAAACCAATCTGTGCTTATGCATGCGTCAGGAAGTACCTACAATCAGGAGTGAAGCATCACTCTTCAGGCCTTCTGAGTCATTTTACTGCCTGTATTTTGATTTCACGCATTACTCTGCTGTAAGCTCTCCATACTAAGATTGTTATTTATTTACACATTCCTTCAGGGAATAATCAAAGTCTGTCATCATTGGTGGGGCATCTCAGGGTTGGGCTTTTTTTTCAGCGTATCTATGATAGACTGTACGCTGCGCTTTACACTGGTAGTGACACGTCGAGTCACAGATTCTGAAGAGGAGGGTGACAAAGAAGACGATGACAACTGCTGAGATGAGTGAGAAACCAGGCATTTCTGATAGCGCAGCTGCAGGAGAGACAGACAACATCAGCAGAGAACAAAATTATGAAATATTTTAGGGCAGATTCATTAATATAAATTAATTATAATTGATATATCGCCATTCTATATTCTTAGTCTAGATTTAAAGTAAAAAAGAAAGACTTTGTATTTGTTGATGACAGTGAAAAGAACCTGGTTTGCAATTACCATTATAGTTCATATATGGCATGTTTTATTGTAGTCAGGGCTCTGTTTGGACAAGTTAATTTCTTTCATACCAAACTCACCTATTTCTACTGTTGTGGGCCTAACCTTATATACTTGATTCATACATTTTTGTTGGAACAGAAAAAATTTCTTTCTTGGGCTTTCACATAGCTGAGAGCAAGCAGTCATTTAAAATGCATGTCTATGTGCTTGATTTTATACACCTGAGGAAATAGGATTTAATAAAATATCTAAATAATTTAGCATTGTGTTGTAAAAATGTGGCCATACACATATTAAGTACCAGTTAAAACTTTGGACACACCCATTTTGTTCCACTTATTGCCATTTGTATTAGTTTTACTCATCATAAAGATGGATTTTGTAGTTCTACAAATACAGACTGTAGTCTGTCTGTTTGTGTTCTACAGTACACACTGTTTTAGTCCTCTTTACTCTGTTCTCTAAAGGTCTGGACTCCAATAGTAGCACCACAGAGCAGGTGTTATTTGGTTGGTGCATTATTCCTATTCCAGCAGTGTCACTGAGGTGTTTAAATAAAACTTCAGGAGCACCGCTGCACTAAAACCCCTTCACTGCATCAGTGTCACTGCAAGAAATGACAATAAACAATAAACCAACCAAATTATGCCTATTCTGTGATGGTCCTGACCAATAGAGAACAGAGGGGCTAACAAAAAAGAAAAAAAATCAGCAATGTGCACATTTGAATATTTTTTTGTGAGAAATGAAACATTGATTGTCAATATCTTTGTTGGTATTTAAACATAAACTTTCTAGTGACAAATAATAATAATTTTTAACATCCAGTTACAGTATAAATCATATATATATATATATATATATATATATATATATATATATATATATATATATATATATATATATATATATGCCATTTGTACATGTTAACCTTGTTGATGGACCCAATCTTAAAATAGGATTGCTAATGAAGTCGTCATTAGAAGCTTTGCACTATTCAACTCTAGTAAATTACTTGTTTCTTACTACTGTTACTACTACTAATTGGTGGCTCAATAAGGTAAGCACATAAAGCAATCTCACTTTTGTTCTCAGCTTTCATTTAAGAAATATCTGCAAAGTGGAGTGGTTCATGTTAATACTCTGTTAGTTTTCATGAGGTATGATGTCTAATCAAATTACATGGTTGAAAGTATTACATAAATATATTAAAGCAATGTGACAAATGTGAGGCTGTCAGAGGTGTGCATTATTGAATTACTGTCAATAATGTTACAGCTGAACAAATGGCTCAGCCAATCAGATTTTAGGACCAAATTACTTGTTTTATAAAGTTCACTATAAAATATGTAGTTCCGGCCCTTAAATCTGATTACTCCTCAGAATCCTGTTATTCGGGGTTAGCGTTCACTTTAAAAACTGTACTACATTATGTTGCAGAAGACTAATTCATTGATTTCAATAAACCCATGAAAGAATCAAATAATTTTTTTAAGGCACTCGAGGTTGTGTATTATTGTGAACAAATCACGGGAAAGAGAAGTAACTGTACTCGGTTTCGCGGCATGCCTAATTTTTCCTTTTTTCTGTCATTTATTCACAACAATGCACAACCTCAAGTGCCCTATTGCTTTAATAACTGAATTGCACTGTGTAAATACAAGCCACAGTAAAGCTTGAAAGCAAAGCTTTTTATCACTGTTTTTGCAAACCATAGATTTAAGTTAAATAGTGCAGCATGTATGTGGTTTAAAAAAGTGTTTGTACTGTCCTACATTCCTGCTTTTATTTCCTCAGGCTGCATCTGCATCGCGCTGAGCATACACTTAGAGGTGCAACTAGATGGTCGCAGTGCATCACCGTTTAGTGTGCACATTGCTGTGAGAACTCCAGTTCTGATTAACTAGGTTAAAGTGTGGAATAACAATACTGCACATAACAGTGAACAATGCAATAGTCTAATTACCATTTAACTTGATTTATACTTATGTTAAAGTATAAGAAACATGACTTTAGATAGAAGAACATTAAAAATATAGCAAAGAAAATTGTGATAATACATGAGTATGTATTGTATTATGTATCAAATTTTCAACTACCAATAATAAGGAACTCAGTAATACAGGTGCACTTACCACACAGGCAGACTGCACAGCCTCAGACACAGTTCCAGCATGAGGCTCACACCAGAACACATGGCAGTGGAAGTGCTGGTTGCCTGTGTCCATGATGAAAGCGAATGTGTGTACATCCCGACCTACGCCCATGAAAGATAAGAAACGCACACGACACTCCACCAGCACTTCTTCTTTTTCCTCCTGCGCATAAACACATAAACATAACCTCCTATTAAACAGGAATAAACACATATTTTAGTCTTAGGGTTCTAAAAAGCTGCTTTGAGACAATGTGCTTTTGCAAATGGTGCTATAAACATTAAAATTAAATCCACCTACTGCAGTATATTTCTGCATTTGTAATAGCTTTCTCCACTCCTTTGGTATCACCCTCATCCATTTTTTATTCTTCATAGTTTTTTCCTTGATTTTCATTTCTCTCGTTTTGGATTTTCTCTTGTTGTCTTCATTAGATGGCTTTGAAAAAGTCATCTATTGTTATTTCTTATTGCTGTTGCCTATATTCTCATATTGTCCTGTATTGTTTTCCTGCTTATTCATTCATGGTATTACTTATTAACTCACATTCTTTACATCTTTGTTAATTCAATACATTTTTATTTTTTATATCATTATTTGATCACATGTACTGTATGTATTACTGGTGTTTGTTCTTTGACAGAAATACATAAACATGTAGGATGAAGAACAGACAATGGTGGTCATCTTCATGTGTAAGCTTAAGTTAGGTTAAAATTAATCATGGTCATTAGTCAAATTCCATTATTAGAAGACTATGGACCTGAATTTTGGAGTTGTCATCAGCATCACAAAAAGCTTCTTTTTTTTGACTAAATAAAAATGAGTCCAATTGAAAATATCTTAAGAGCAATTCACTTTGCATTTATAAGACAGTGCCATAAAGACTGCCTCAAGACAAAAATCCATTATTTAAAAAAAGATTGGTTAAGTTTACTGGAAGCATAGACCTTAACACTAAATGGCAATATGGGCTCCATATGAATAAATGCTAAATATTACATTTGATATGATTCAAAACCTCCTTGTGTTCACAATCACATTGTTTTTCTGTTAAAAGAGCAGGCCACTAGTACATGCTGCTGCTCTGCCAAGACATTTGTGCAAAACCATTGCTTTGGCCCCCTTTCAACTTATGTTTTTACACCTTGTCTCTGTACTACTTTGTTTCAGAGAACATGGAAACTCCACCCAGATCAGGATTGACAGGCAAATGTTCAAACCACTAAGTCACCATTCTGCCCGATAAATATATATACAGTACTAGTACAAATTCTCTTGCAAGGATTTTTTTTAGAATAACCAAAGAAAAAACACTGCACCGATGTTTTTGAGGCTAAATGTATTATTAAGTATTCAAAGAAGCTGAAGCTGGTGCTAACTACAGTCTGCCATTAACTTCACACAAGAATGTGCACTACCTTTAACGCATTGTTTAAATCCATTCTGATGTAATACCTATCCTTACATAATTACTTAAGAGCAAATGGAATTTGAGGAAGCAATTAAAAAAAATATCTGGCAACTTGAGTTAATCCTTTTTAATCTTATATTGTGTCTAAAGGACAAATAGTTTATCTAATATAAAAAGAATTTTATAGCTATTGATAAGCATGAGAGCAGATTAAACCCATTTAAAAGAGCCTCCTGTACATTCACTTCCATTACTTGTGTATACACCTTAAACAAAAGCTATGAGTAGTTAGAACTGACCAGGCAAAATGGTGCTTAGGTGCTTAGGTGCTCCCAGTGTAACAAGATTGATGGACAACACAAGCTGGAACAATGATATAAAGAAGGTTAACCTGAAGATGGACTAAATTGGTTTAAGTAACATGTCTACAATATGGAGGCAACTGATCAGGTGAGTAACACACAGAGTGAAAGGGCTATTATTAATACAAAAGAAAACAGAAGTACCAAAGAAAACAACATAAAATAGCAGAGGACGAGCAAGGAATCTGATTACTAATGAGAAGTCTGAGCATTGATGTGATCATGCAAAATGGAGATAAAATCATCAAATTCAGGTCTATAGATGAAAGGTTTGTCTAAAGTTAAGAAAACAAGGGTGCAAAATTTTTGGAAATGTTTGACTGCAGTGTGTGATCCCTGGAACAACTAAAACAACAACACAAATGGCAAAATCGGACAAACATCAAACAGGTCCACTCACAGGCCACATTCTTCAATCAGGAAATGAGGACTATAATCTTCTGGGGATGCTAAAGGATGACTTGCAAAAAATGAGCATTGCAGTATCAATACCTCACAGGCATCTGTGTTACATCCTTAACATTCTGTTTGAGTAACAGACAGATTGGAGCTAACCGTAAAGGCAGAGGCAGTGCCAGGGGTTGAACTGAAGGTCTGTAAGGCAGATTTAGTAATTTTTTTGGTGAACATTTTTTAATCCAATAAAAATTGCTACTGAGAAAAGGAAAGACCAACCACTGAGATTTGCCAAAAAACAAGCACTAGTTACAAACCTCTTAAAAACACCTTAGGTTTCCATTATGGTGAAAACATTTTTTAAGGGAAAGTAAAAAAATACTTGCGCTTAAAAATGATCATAAATAAATAATTCATTTAAAAAATAAATAAAACAATAATAATCAAGAGAGCAAACAGGAATGACACTCAGCTCAGTGAACATTGCTGAAGAAAGTGCAGAATTACAAAGAAGAGACAATGACAGAGGAAATGACATAACGAGTGATGAGTCTACAGGCACTAGCTAGATGTAAAGCAGTTCTAAAGATGGTAAGTAATAAAACACCTGGGGTAAAGCCAGTGATCAGAGGAGGACATAAAAAAATGCAACAAACTGATATGGAAACATGAAACGAAGTATACAACAGAGGATAATACCTTGGAGTGTATAGAGCAGAAAAGGGGTGAACAGAACAGGAACCAGGTAAAACTAATACTTAGAAGAGTGGGAACGGGAAATGGGAAAAAATAACTGTCAACTAAGAAGAGTGACTTGTGACAGTTTCTCTGGAGTCTGTTCCTTTTGGTCTGTCAATTCCAATTTTCTCTCAATTTTCTTTTTTCCTTCTTTATTTTCCTCTATCGGTCTTAGTTCCCATTTGCCCACCATACTCCTTATATTATCTTATTCATTTTTTAAAACAACTCTATGTCTACCTTACCCTTTTTGCCCTTATTTACATATTTTATTATATCATTCTATGATTATAAACATTATTATATTGGAAAATGCATTTCTTCATTCTACAAACATAAGCACACACATATACACACCTTCTCTTTGATGACACTGACTGTAGCATCTTCAACACTGAGCTGCACAGCAGTCCACTCCTCCTTCCCAGTGGACGAGAGCAGACTGTCGATTGCTCCATTAATAATATCCATCCCTGACCAACACAAAGAAATGAAGTCTGGGACGCTGAAAACACTGTGTACATGTGAGAGTGTTTGATGAGGGTCTGTGAGTTACCTATGGGACGAGACACTGAGGTCATTCCCAGGTATAGAACATGGAAGCTCTGCTGCAGTTCTGTCTTCGGTGTAGGAAAGTCTACTGAGAGGATACACACACATGCATAATAAGAAAAAAACACATCCGCTGCTTTCTTTAAGCTAAAACCCAGTAAACAGAAATTAAAATATTCATTCATTCATTATCTCCCGCTTATCCTCTATTAGGGTCGCGGTGGGGTTTCCCATGCCCATCCAGGGGAGAACGTCTCGGGCGCTGGGCAGATAGACCCAGGACAGGGCGCCAATCCATCGCTGGGCACACACTCCATATGGGGCAATTTTTGAGAATTCAATTGACTTGATCCATGTTTTTGGACTGTGGGAGGAAACCGGAGAACCCGGAGGAAACCCACGCAGACACGGGGAGAA
>JAFMOD010000296.1:115639-129606 GCA_019802435.1 Corydoras maculifer | reverse complement strand
GGCGCCAATCCATCGCTGGGCACACACTCACTCACTCAGACACACTCTAAACGGGGCAATTTATGAGAATTCAATTAACTTGATCCATGTTTTTGGACTGTGGGAGGAAACCGGAGAACCCGGAGGAAACCCACGCAGACACGGGGAGAACATGGAAACTCCACCCAGATGGGGATTCGAACCGGGAATCCCTAGCGCTGAGAGGCGAACGTGCTAACCACTAAGCCACCGTGCCGCCAATAATAATAATAATAATAATAATAATAATAATAATTAATAATACCAATATAAAATACCTCAAGGCAGATGCACATCTTACATTAAATGATGCACATGTGACCCATACAAATCAAACAACGGCCAGCAGTGGGTTAGTGCCTTATGGCTCACCACACGCTATTTCTTTTGGACTGGCAGAACTGACGTTTGCGGCAGAAGGCACGATCCCAGTGGCAATGCTCTTACAGTTTAAGCTTTTAAAACAATCAGTTCTGGGATTTATAATTGTCTTTAGATGCTATGGGAGGTGAAGCAAATCGCGAATGCATCCTAGCCTAATCACCAGTGTAAATCTCAGAACAATGCTTTCTGTGGCCAAATTGAAAATCCTTCGGATAGCACGTGTTGTGTTCTTCAATTAGAATAAGGATATCTATACATTAGTTTCAAATTAGCATAACAAAATGTATTAAGAAAACCAGAGTTTGCAAAGCCTCTCTGCCTGAGGCTCGAAGGGCAGATTTAAAGTAAAGCAAGTGAAACCTAAGTTCTTTCAGACACATTTCTATCATTCTCCTTCTCCAGAGCATTTTCTGCCTTTATGGTTTGGTATCGTACCTGATTCAGCCCAATTTCTTTATTATCTACTTGTTTAGAGTTGTAATCAAAAATAAAATATAAAAAAAAACATCTGCTTCATGCTGCATGCATATTTACACATTCTTCTTATGACCTACTGTCTGCAAAAGGTTACAGAGGTTTCAGGTGTAGTGGTTACATAGGATACGTTTTATGTCATATTTTTTTAGCATATATGTTCACTTACGAAAAAATTGTAGGTTTAGTGATATTAGTGTTATATATCCCACACACATTGTTGTAATTTTCGCTTTTAGTACAGATTCTGAACTTCCTTTATTTACATAAATATGCCCCACACACCAAATGGCTGAGTGAAAATTGTAGGAATCACTGTTAAAAAGCACCAAGATAATTAATAAATGAAGAATAAGAAATCAAAAACAGGGTCTCTGTAATGCAAGGTGCTCAGGGATTAGTATGGTTTAAAAAGGTGCATGTATGGTTTAAAAATAATTTTTATAATTTATGCATTATTGTTAAATTTGATTCAATTTAATTATCGGGCGGCACGGTGGCTTAGTGGTAAGCACGTTCGCCTCTCAGCGCTAGGGATTCCCAGTTCGAATCCCTATCTGGGTGGAGTTTCCATGTTCTCCCCGTGTCCGCGTGGGTTTCCTCCGGGTTCTCCGGTTTCCTCCCACAGTCCAAAAACATGGATCAAGTCAATAGGTTTCTCCAAATTACACCATATAAAGTGTGTCTGTGTGAGTAAGTGTGTGCCCAGCGATGGATTGTCACCCTGTCCTGGATCTATCTGCCCAGCGCCCGAATTGTTGTCCCCTGGATGGGCATGGGGAACCCCACCGCGACCCTAATAGAGGATAAAGTGGAAGATGAACAAATTAATTTAATTATCTCTCTCTCTCTCTCTCTCTCTCTCTCTCTCTCTCTCTCTCTCTCTCTCTCTCTCTCTCTCTCTCTCTCTATATATATATATATATATATATATATATATATATATATATACATATATGCTACCATGTTCAAATTTACATTCACTTAATCTAAAGGGATGTAACGCAACTTCTGTAAAGGTGTTTACATTTATATAGTTACATAGTGAATCTGTGTAATTTGCCTATTATTTTTTATTATTTTTATTTATTTTATATATTTTTTAATATTATTTGCCTATTGCCTAGTAAATACAGACAAACTAATTCCACATTTTTAGACAAAATGCTTAAAGTTACCAGTTACCAGTTAAAGGGTCAGCGGTAAACTTTGTTCTGCTGTTCCTACAAAGCATGATACTTGCAGTCAGCATTTTGGCGGTTGTAGATTAGCACTGCATAAAGTGAACTATTTGTTCAGCCTTTAAACCTTGTTTTATGCAATTAAAAATAGTTTTTGGCAAATTTCATATCCATTTGGTGTTTATGATCTTTAGCTATTTTGTAAATGTCACACCAACATAAAAATATAAGAAAGAAGCAATTGCTTTCAAGACTATAAAGCAATTTCCTCAATAGATCTCAATAAACGTGAAAATAAACTGCGACTAAAAGGCTGAATCAACAAGCTAAAACTAATTTAAAACAATTTGCACTTGAATTGAACATCATGCACACACTACATGTGGCATTGCATATTTAAAGCAAATTGTTTCTAACTTTACATACGTGAGCATGTGTTTGATATCAAATTTACTATGTATATGCTCCTACTAGATTCTCCCCATCCCATCCAGGGAAGAACATTTCAGGCGCTGGGCAGATACACCCAGGACAGAGCGCCAATCAATCACTGGGCAGACTCACTCACAAAGACACACGTACAAACTGTGGAAACAATAGAAAAAATACTTCTATATTAATAACATTTATATGGGGCAATTTGGAGTATTCGATTTACCTTAACCCAGGTTTTTGGTCTGTGGGAGGAAACTGGAGAACCTGGAGGAAACCCTCATGGACATGTGGAGAACATCGAATCTCCACCCAGATTGGGACTCGAACCGGGAATCCCCAACGCTTAGAGGTGAACATGCTAACCACTAAGCCACCATCCTGCCACTATGTATATGTATTTACATTTAATGTCTGACTTTATATTGATCTTGGGGCAGTACAGTGGTTTAGTGATTAGCACGTTCGGCTCTCAGTGGTGGGGATCCAGGTTTGAATCCCAAACTGGGTGGAGTTTCTATATTTTCCCTGTGTCAGAATGTGTTTTCTTCATATTTTCCAGTCCAAAACAAAAGTATCCAAAATAAATTGGCTGCACTAAATTGCCCCTATACAGTATGTGTGTGTGCCCAGTGAGGGGTTGGCACACTGTCCTGAGTGTATCTGCCCAGCATCCAAAATATTATCCACTGGATAAGCATGTGGAACCACCCTTGCCCTCATGACGCTCGTCCCTAGTATTAAAATATAATAACATTAGATATTGACCTTATTCAGCTTCAGACAGAGAGAACTAACCCATAAATACCTAGGTGTGCAGTGTTGAAAATCTCATTACTGAGGGTCTCATACAAAACCTTTTACATTGGTCTAAAAAACAGATTTAAATGTGCTGCATAAAAAGCCACCTTAATGCACTCACCCATTCCAACAATATATAATTAATTATTTTTTCCCTCTTGAGGCTCAACACAACAAAAACAACTAAAAGCTTTCAAACTGTCAACATCAAAAAGAGATTTTTTTCTGAAAATAGCAACACAGTGCAGCAAGATTACCATGAGTTTAAACCTGACAAACTGTGATTTTTCAGTTTATTTTGTGTTTGTGTTTCTTATACAGGATCAAAGGTGATTTGCATGGACAACAGTATACCTACTGAATTCATCACCCTGTTTTAACCTTACTGCCACAAAATGTGCTTTACATCAATTCTCTAAAATGTCAAACAGTAAACGGAAGTGAATAAGAAGCCTTAAACTTCAGTAGGGCTGTGCTGCGTGACGCTCAGAAGTGTGATATACTATTATTTATTTTAAATATTCTGTCTTCATATCTATAACGCTACATCGATGCCATTTGAAACTTAACCCTCATTCTTTTTTAATCAATGCATCTTGACCTTGTTTTCATTTATATGCGCACTGTATGAATTTCTATCCTTAACAAAAAGATAGTCTTGTTTAACTTACAGTCACTCTAGGGTTCACCGAATTAACAGCTGTGAAAAAAGTGAAATGGGCTGTAAAATCACTGATTTTCTATAAAATGGGTACTATATATGAATTCATTTTTTTTTCTCTTTGGCTGATGATTTATGGAAGAGTTGTGAAAAATTCTAGAAATGCCAAAAGAGCATTCAGAGGCTATGCCATGGCATGCATCCATGCTCCACAAAACAAAAGAAGTGAGTTCATATGAGATCTGTGTATATTTAATTTAGCATAAGCAGAATGGTTACATGGCTAAAAAAATCTAAATGAGAGTATTTGTGCTCTGTCCTGGGTATATCCACCCAGTGCCCAAAACCTGCTCCCCTGGATGGGCATGAAGGAACCCCCCCTGCAACTCTAGTGAAGGATTAAGCAGAAGATAATGAGATAAAATAAGATGAGATGAGGTGTTAGGACTATGTACAATATTTAAATAAAAGATAAAGAGAAAATTAATAAGTAAATTAGAAATTAAATGTTTTAATGTTTTCAAATGTTTGTTTGGTCAGAACTGGGATTTACATAAACTTTATATACAGTATGTATTATTGTCTATTTTTTACATTTGTCTGCTTTACTCAAGAAACTTTTCATAGTGGTGTAATTAATTTAATTAATTAGAAAAATATTAATAATATAATAAAATAAATGCTATATTTATTTGAAACAAAATATTAGGTTCATATTTGAATGAGTTATTAAGTCATACTGTTTCTAAAAAGAATTATTATATTTATACATAATATCCGCTGACAACTGCAAATTAACTGTAGAGGTTATTTTAGAAACAGAACACATTGCTAAATCAAACTCTTCAAAGAAAATTATGCAAGGAATTTTGGCACATCCAGAGGGAGTGTGTTGCCTCATAAAGTGAAAGGGAAATATGACCTAAAAACTCAGAGTAGTGTACAACGTACTCCCAACTTGCCAAAAAAGGTCTGTGTGTGTGTGTGTGTGTGTGTGTTACTAGTGCAGAAAAGGCTTCAACACTGCAGTTCCCAATTCCAGGTTTATTATTTATCATGTCTCATCTTAACTGTTCAAGCTAATTTAAAACTGATACCAGTAAATATGTGTGTAAGAGAGATTATGGATAGCCTTAATACAAGCTTCACATTTACTGTGTGCTCAGCAGTTATCTCATTTTGAACTGTTTATGTTCCATTACTGCAATTCCACAGGGCCACATTCTCATTACAAGCTTATAAATCTACAGAATTTGACAGACAGAACTGACACATATAGCACAAGTACTTATTTTCAGACAGTTCTCATCTAATATCGTACTAAGGAAATAAAAGTTAATACAGTTACACCACACCATTTATTTTCTGATGAAGACTAAAAGAAACTGAAGTTATTAAACCAAAGATGTAGCAGTATCTTAATTTTTGTACATAAATTATTTCTTGCTTTTTCTCATTTCATCTCACCAACTTTAACATTTAATTCTTATACTAAGATCACGTGGGAGTTCCCCATGCCCATCCAGGGTAGGGTGCTGGGAAGAAGCTCCCAGAATAGGGTGCTAATCAATTGCTGGGCACACACATACTCACACAGAGTATGTGTCTGTGTGAGTGAGTGTGTGTCCAACGATACATTGGCGCCCTGTCCTGGGTGTATCTGCCCAGCACCATGTTCTTATGGGCATGGGGAACCCTCGTAGGGGACCCTAGTATAAGATTAAGCGGAAAATAATAATAGAATAAATGAATGATCCAAATGCTGGATGGTGGATCAGCGTTTCTTTGACTGTTGTAATGACTCTTCCCACTGCACCGCCACCACCACATATAAAAACTGCACACTAATCATTAGAGGAGCCTCTGCTATCTAACCTACCTCTAAATAACATCAATCGCCATTTGCTCCACCTTTATCCCCCAGCAGCACCACGCTCCTGCCACAATATACATTCATTCATTCATTATCTCCCGCTCATCCTCTATTAGGGTCGCGGTGGGGTTCCCGAATGCCCAGGAGAACCTGGAGGAAACCCACGCAGACACGGGGAGAACATGGAAACTCCACCCAGATGGGGATTCGAACCGGGAATCCCTAGCGCTGAGAGGCGAACGTGCTAACCACTAAGCCACCGTGCCCACAATATACATAATCCTAAAAATGTTTTGTTTTTTTTTAATAAGTGGCAGAGGCATGGTTTTATGTGGTATGCTCATTCAATTCAAATGGTACTGCAAAGAAAAAGGAAGATAAAAATTGCAAGAAGATTTTTGAAAGGAATAAAAAAGAATGAACGGACACAAAAAGAAACAGCAGAAGAATGAAATGGGAGATTGAGAGTAGAAAATCCAGGTGTGAAAGAGATGAAAGCGCACAAAAACTAACAATAGAGGATGACTGGGATGTTAGAGAGAACAGAATTCAGTGAGATTATGCAATATGAGATTTTTAAACTTTTGTGGTGGATGAGTTTGTGAGTAAGTGTGAGTGTTACTAATCGGCCCTCTACTAAGGTCTGTTGCATGCAAAGTTGATCCTTTCATCTTTTAAATCATCTATTAAATACTTTTAAAAATGTATATTTATTCCATCTGTCCATACAAAATAAAGATTAAAGAAATAAAGATTCCTATATGTTAATATATATAATAACTGCTCTATAAATAACATAAATCCATTCTGTATAAAAATAAACCAATGCAATATCTTCTGTCCCTGAAGCACGAAAGATCTGATTAAAGTACAATGAACTTCTCATAGAGTGTATGCAGGTGAGAGAGAGAGAGCCAGGTGGAGAATTAAAATATTAAAACCAAAAAATTTTTTGGTTTGTTTGAAAGAGGAGGGGAGATAAATAAACGATATAGGAAAAAAAACAAAAAAAAATACAAAAAAGAAGACAGCTACAGAAAAGAGAGATTTTACACATGGAAGAAGTTCAGTAAAAGAGAAATAATAATACTGACAAGAAAATGAGCATAACTAATGGCAAGTGTTAAAATAACAAGCAAAAGTAATAGAAAAAAATAGTGAAAGAAAAGGAAAATAAAATACAATGGAAAGGAAAGGAACATGAATACGAATTAAAGAATGCACAATCTCATACAGACATTAGGAAAACATCATAGAAAAGCTCAAAAACAATAAAAAGTTAAAGATTAAAAGCCATACAATCATCACAATCTAAAAAAAGGTTTCTGTGAATAAATCAGCTGAGAGACAGAGAAGATGCAGCTGCAGAGAATAATGACAGATGTAATAAGTTACTACACTGAAAACCTGAAGGCTCAGCAATAAATTGAGACTAAAATAATGTATTCTGTGTGTGCACGTCTGTCTGTCACGCTTTGTGACCATTATGCAAATACATCTGCTTAATTATTCACTAAAACTGTATACTTGTTTACATGATACACTCTGCTCCTGTCCTGTGTCTTCACTCATCTACTAGAAAGTAAATTACCTGGACGTACTCAGCTTTTACACTACATTACCCATAAATCTATGTTCAAACTACTTCCAAAAGAATGCTGAAAATCATACTCACCATCCAATTTGAATAATGCATTGACAGACTAGACAAAGGTTAACAAATAACTTAGTTTCTGCTATAGTTCCAGTTGAACTGTTAACAATATGGCAAAATGCTCTACAGTCCTTTGTATACACCCTTTAACTTTAACTATATTTTAAACTGGTCAAATCATTAAAATGTAATTTTTAGTCATTTTTTCATACCATATATTGTAGCAACCGAGTTAAAGAATGCTTTTAAATTCCTGTGGGAAAATTTATAATTTTTTTTACAGATGCTCCATTTGTTTATATATAAAGAAGTAGAATAAAAAATGAACAATAAGCGACGTAAAATTAAACTAAAAGCACCAAAATATGGAATAAAGTTAAAGTAAATTGGCATGTTGCAAGAATTGCCAATGGAACATATTATAGAAAAGCTATCTGCAGCATAGAATAACACAAATCACTATTAAAATGTATTTTAAATAATTATGGCAATTATGTGAAATATTGAAAACTGCTGTGCAGTCTGTTACTGTTGATTGACCTGACCTCTGTCAATTTTGTATTGAAACTGACTTGTATTGGTACATTTTTTATGGCTATATAGATAAATGTGTAATTGTCTCACAATTCAATCCCCTTTTTGTCCTGGTACCTAGATATTTTTTATTAAAAATTGTGTGTTAATGATAGTATATATCTCAAAAATAAAGTATATGGTCAGATGTATGGAGCATTAAGGCAGAACCCTAGTGAAAATAAGGACAGTTCCACAGCAGTATAGTAAGAGATGTTTACTAGGCGAAACCCATATTGCTGTGGTAGTTGTTTGCAGGGCTGCATCTCACAGTCAATCCAAGCAAAGCTCATCATCATTTTTATTGCCAAACAAGGCAAACATCTCATTTTGCGAGTGAACTATGAAGCTTCAAATAGTATTACAAGTTGTGTTTTGCACCCGAAACAAAGTTGTATATGTTCTATGTAGACATTACTGAAAATACTGAAAAAATGCATAATATTGAACCTTGAATTTTAGATATTTATCGATGGTTAGAGCTTTCACCATTTTTGTTCAATATGACATTATTACTTTAAATACAAATGCTTACCAACAGTGTTTAGTTTAGTGTTTAGTCGGCAAATTAAAAAGATCTAATAAAAAATTTTAAAAGCCTGTGAATTTCCGTGAGGCATTGCAATACAAGGTGTTCCTCTGAATGTGGATAAAAAAGGTTTTGCTTTAATTCCACAGTAGAACACAGTAGATAGTAGTCTATCTACACTGATGCACTATACAGTAGGTGGTAAAACATTTTAGTTAGATTTAATCTTTTTTCAGCGTATGCCCCCCACTCATCACTAAATTAACCTATAACAGTCCACTAAGATGCACAGTGGTAGTATATAATACACATTTTAAAACATAGGTGTCAAACTCAAGGCCCACAGGCCATATCCGGCCCGTAATACAATTATATCCGGTGCGGGAGATCATTTTACAATAATCTATTTTTATTGTTATTAATGGTCCAGCGATATGTTTTTTTGGACAATGCTCATGTTTTTAATTTGTATGATTTTGACAGGAACATTTTTATGGTCAGCATTCTTCAAAAACTGTTAAGGATTGGTCTCAGGAAGATAAAGAAGTCAGGGTGCTGACTCAGCTGCTAAATCCTCAAACCTTAGTCTGACAGAGCGTCAATTGGAAAGTGCTGAAAAAACAGAGGTTCCACCTCACCAGTGTAATGACATTCAAAGGTCTTGTGAGTTAAAATTTAGACATGAGGATACTGGATAGGGACATATTATAAGGCAGGTGGATTTCATAGTATGGCTGTTCAGTATGTATTTAATATGCATATGTATAGCATTAAACTTTTAAGAGTGGATTTAAAAGTGTTTAAATCCAATCCAATTTAACGGAAAAAAAAACACTTTTAGAAAAGCTGGAACATGTTTTAAAAATGCCGTTGAAACGATGGCCTATAATTTGTTCATTAGTCAGATTTCTTTTTATGATGAAAATTTGTTAAATAATAAACAAATGTGCATGACATGGTGGTAAATGTGGATATAATTGGATCAAGACAGAAAAGAAAAAAAGACAAATAATATTTTCAATAATAATTAACATTATATGTTATATATATTATTGTTACTCCATGTCTCTTGTTCTTTTCTGTTTCTTTTCTATTGCTTATTTTATCAGATAACTCACACCACAGTCACTAAAATATGGTCTTTATGGTCCCCAAGTAAGAAATTGCTATTTAGTACAGAGTACACCAAAATCAGCAATATATAGTTTATTTGACTGTGATGAATCTGCCTTTTGCATGACACACCAAAGTGAATCATTATTTAGTAATCGGCAAGCCACTTTTATGGTTCTGTGACCAAATGAAACTGATTGACTTACAAACCAGGCTTTTCGTAATGGTGTTTCACTGCAAGAAGACTAAGCTGCTGCTGCTGCTGGTGGTGATATGTGTATGTGCTTGTGTTTGTCTGTGTGTGTGTGCATGTGTGCAAAAGAGTTTAATGAATTATGGGTAGTGCAGAACAATACCGCAAGGGATGGATAGATGTGAGAAAAAGATTAGGGAAGGAAATAGATGAAAGGATAGGGCTCTGAGCCAAGAAAAAAAAAAGAGGCGATAAAAAAGAAAAAGAGAAGAAAAGAGTCATCTTAGGAGAGGGATCCCTGTTTGTGCTAGTAAAAATTAGTGTGTGTGTGTGTGTGTGTGTGAGAGAGAGAGAGAGACAAATGTTAACGATGTAACTGAACAAATGAAGTATCACTGGACTACAAGCCATGCATTTTGAAAAGGGCAACATCACCAAGAATTCTCTGTGGGTCCCCCTCACAAATGGACAACATGGGTTATGCACCATCCTATCTTCCTCTGTTTTTTACTCCATTCCAACTTAACATGATTTTATTATTTCCATTTCTAACAAGTGCTTGTTTTTCTGTTCCTACATTCTCACTATTCCTCATCATCCATCATTTCTTACTTCTCTCATCATAATTCTTTTTTTTATGAATGGCACAGAGGGGTATTAAGTAACAGCCACATCACTGCAAGACGGGCATAAAGTCAATTCCCCAGCTGACAGCTAAGAGTCTATGTGGTATAGTATTTCCACCAGGAGCTCTGGTTTCCTCCCACATTCCAAAAATGTTAAATTCAGGTGAAATTAAGATACTAAGTTACCATTTGTGTAAATGTGTTTGTGTATATGTCCTGTAAGTGCCTGGTGACTTGTCGATAGTGTTCTTCTTTTCTTTTATCCAATAAACCTTGGAATAAACTCCAGCAGCTCCAATATGGAAAATGCCTTTACAGGTATTTTTTTGCATACTTCTTCCTTTTATTTGTTTTTCTTTCTATTCACTTTTTTGTTCTCTTTTAACAATTATCTAATCTAAAAAGCAATTTTTAAAATTTCTCTTTATACTTCAACATTAATATCTCTGATTATGGCTTTAATATCCCTGAATTTGTTCTTTTTAAAACCACGTTGATCCCTTTTTGTTTACCCCATTTTGTATGTATGTGTATACATATGCCCTGTATGTTGTTTGCAATCCCTTTCCCCTTATTAATTATACTTTCCTGATCTCTTTTTGCAATTTGCATGAATTCTTTTAATTGTATTTGTATTCATTTTATTATTTTCCTGTTTTTCTTCCACTCCTACTCTTTTACCCTCATCTTTTTGCTGAATCATTTTCTCAGACAAGGTAAAAATTCATTCACCAATAAATCCCAGTGTTATTTGAGGAAGAGAGAGGGACTGTGTGTTAGTAAGACAGAGAAAATAAGAAAAAGGTTTTAGTGACTCAGTGAACTAATTCTGTCTCTCTTTGAACTATGAGCTTTAGTGCTACACACACAGAATCAAAGTGATAATATGGTAATGTGTATTACCGTAAAGCTGTCAAACCTGTGTATACACAAACATGCACACAAACACACATAAACACATTTAATATGTCACTCGGTACTAAAGAGCAAAGAATTTACACTTTATCATGAGTGAAATGAAAGATGTTGGAGATTAAAACACTCATAATAACCTATAAAAGTAATTGCCTATTCCTGAAAATCTGGATCATAAACGAAATATACATCAGTGAATGTGATCAAAATGAGAGACAGTAATAGCTCTAGAAATCAGAAACACCTATACTATATATATATTCATTGTCTTGTTTTAGTCTTATATGCTATTTAACCTTTTTTTTGCACTTTTAAAAACCCTATTAAACAAAGAGTAGGATTTAATGAAAAAGAGTTTACAATTTTATGAAAAAAAACAAACTTTGTCCTAGGTGCTAGAGTGTGGTTAGGGTAAGGAGGAGAAATGCAATTTTTGAAAAGTGATAAAAAGTGAACAGATACAATCAGTCAGTGGTTTAAGCTGGTGGGTGTCTCTGCAAATCACTTGGGACAGAGCGAGTTTTGTGTTTGTAGCTCAAAAATTGACCAAGTTACTTTACTTTTAATATCAGATTTTTCCCATAGGAAATGAACTAAGACAACTTTGCAAAGTGATCAGAAGTGAATGAAGAGTCCAGTAAATTTTATTTTTGTAGCTCACTACTTGGATGAGTTACAGGACTGCAAAAATCACCGTAATGCGAATTGAATGGTAATTTTGGCTCGGAGCAAGCACTCATCTCACCACTTAGATAGACATTCATTCATTATCTTCCGCTTTTTCCTATAATAGGGTCGCGGTGGGTTTCCCCATGCCCATCGAGGGGAGAACGTTTTGGGCGCTGGGCAGATACACCCAGGACAGGGCGCCAATCTATCGCTGGGCACGCACTCGCTCACACAGACACGCACACATACACACTCTATATGGGGCAATTTGGAGAACGTAATTGACTTCATCCATGTTTTTGGACTGTGGGAGGAAACCCGAGAACCAGGAGGAAACCCACGCAGACACGGGGGAACCCAGATTGGGAAACCCAGATTGGGATTCGAACCGGAAATCCCTAGTGCTGAGAGGCGAAAGTGCTAACCACCAAGCCACCGTGCCGCCTGAGATACATATGTATGGCAAAAAGCGTTTTGATAGCACTAAAATTGCGAAAGAAGAAAGCCAGACAAAAGCAGTTAAATAAAGATAGTGGCATATATGACAATCACACCAACAAACATTATGAACAGATAGATAGGAGTTCATCAGCTATAGAAATTGCTTTAATAAAAAAAAAAATACATAAAATGGTAATGAACAATTAGAGCCTTTAGCTACAGCCTGTTGAACACGGTTTCTGAATAAAAAAAGGTAAAAACCTACACAGGGCGGCACGGTGGCTTAGTGTTTAGCACGTTCACCTCTCAGCGCTAGGGATTCCGGTTCCAATCCCAATCTGGGTGGAGTTTCCATGTTCTCCCCGTGTCCACGTGGGTTTCCTCCAGGTTCTCTGGTTTCCTCCCACAGTCCAAAAACATGGATCAAGTAAATTGAATTCTCCAAATTGCCCCGTATAGAGTGTGTTTGTGTGAGTGAGTGTGTGCCCAGCAATAGATTGGTCCTGGGTGTATCTGCTCAGCGCCCGAGATGTTCTCCCCTGGATTGGTATGGGGAACTCCCTCGTGACCCTAATAGAGGATAAAAGCGGAAGATAATGAATGAATGAAAAACCTACACTGTATCCATTTTTGTTTCCAGTAAAAAAGGTTCAAGTTTAAGCATGGCTTAAGTTCAGGGTCACATTACTGGTATGTTTGTAGGGCCCTATAATACGTCGCAATGCTAACTGTTATCTTATACCCCACCAACAACCATTTCAGGCCTTCCGCCTGGTTTGTTCAAATAGCAAGTCTGCTTTCAAAAATAGCTATGTGCTTAAATGAGGTTTGCTTATGTAAATTTCAGCCATATTGCTATTTGGCAACCAAAAACCCAAGTGTACCACGGATTGAAAACAATTTAGGCAACAGTCAGTCGTTCATTGCTATTTTGGCAGAGAATCATCAACACAGGCGTGTGTCCAATGCCACTGAACGCTGAATAGCCACTGATCGCTATGAAATATCACTACATTTGAACAGAGAATGCATATACATAGTCTACACTGAAAAATGAAATACCTTATAAGCTAGAGCATGGAATCCAGGTAGCTGCGCTGCTGATATATCATAAAAGGGAATGGCAAGTGACATGCTGCTTATAAATTTATTGCACATTACTCTCAAAAGACGGCAATGAATAATTAAGAGAATTAGAACATGCCTAGCAGCACGGTGGCTTAGTGGTTAGCACGTTCGCCTCTCAGCGCTAGGGATTCCCGGTTCGAATCCCCATCTGGGTGGAGTTTCCATGTTCTCCCCGTGTCTGCGTGGGTTTCCTCCGGGTTCTCCGGTTTCCTCCCACAGTCCAAAAACATGGATCAAGTTAATTGAATTCTCAAAAATTGCCCCATTTAGAGTGTGTCTGTGTGAGTGAGTGTGTGCCCAGC
>JAFMOD010000296.1:80233-102198 GCA_019802435.1 Corydoras maculifer | reverse complement strand
AAGTCCAGACCTAAACCCAATTGAGAATTTGTGGCAAGATCTCAAAACTGCTGTTCACAAACGCTCTCCATCCAATCTGACTGAGCTTGAGCTGTTTTGCAAGGAGGAATGGGCAAGAATTTCAGTCACTAGATGTGCAAAGCTGGTGGAGACATACCCTAAAAGACTTGCAGCTGTAATTGCAGCAAAAGGTGGTTCCACAAAGTATTGACTCAGGGGGGCTGAATAATTTTGCACACTTTTCAGTTTTTTATTTGTAAAAAAATTGTTGATTCATGTATAACTTTCATTCCACTTCACAATTGTATACCACTTTGTGTTGGTCTTTCACATTAAATTCCAGTGAAATATATTTATGTTTGTGGTTGTAATGTGACAAAATATGGAAAAGTTCAAGGGGTATGAATACTTTTGCAACCCACTGTATATATATATATATATAATATGTCAGGTATATCGACAGAACCGTCCTGCCACTTCTCCGGTCGCTCAAAAATAAGTCGTGATCACAACATAATAAGATTTGTTCTCTCAAGATAACAACTTTAAAAAATTATAATAGCACATTCTCTCTGGGTTTCTGTAAAATCAATCACTAACACGTTATAATGTTTTGATGGATCATGTGTTTACAACACAATAACAGTTTAAATCTGAATAAACATCCTTAAGCCAGCAATCAGAAATTCATTCACTTACTAAAAAGAAATAACTCATGGACTAGATAAATATATATATTTTTGTCTAAGAACAAAAATAACAGCACTAATGCTCAAATGTTATAAGTTTACGTTTAAGAGGAACAGGATATTTCCCACTGACCTGCTGTGGCCTCGTCCAACGCCCCACACACGTATGCTACTGATTGGCTGAGTGTGAAGCAGGGTGTGGTCTGTAGGATCAACTAGTGTCAGAGTGGTGTCTTGCAGAACTAAAAGCATTGCTTTTCCCTAAAAAAAAGACAGAACATTCTATTGACTGAAGATATTACATACATAAGTTCATTACTGATTCAATAAAGTGATCTATATTGCCTACTGTGCTTTACACACAGTAAACACACAGTGGTCATGTCCTGTTGTGTGCTATGGCTGTGTTTCATTCGGTGTCTTCTGCATTAAAGACTACTCTTAAATCCTTTTCAGTTTTGGACTCTGTCGCTTCTAGCCATGACATCGGCTAATCGTAACACACATATAAACACACTGATAATGTGACACACAAAGCAGTGAGCAGCCTTGTACACAGCGCCCAGGGAGCAATTGGGGTTAGATGCCTTGGGCACCTCCAAGTCACAAAGCTGATACCTTAACCACAAACCTATGACTGATATTTGGTGTATGTTGTAAGTAGAAGAGAAACACTTAAAACCAAGCCTCGACCTCTGTCACTCCTTTAAACTGTGCTAGCAAAACGCATCTAGCTGTTCATTATGTTTACCTCTTCTCTGCTTTCCCTATCTTCTCGGCATAGTGTTGTGTATGAGTGTACACTGCGGTGTTGAAGAAGTCGAATACAGTCACTGATGACAACACTGCCAGCAGCCATGTCAGCCTCACACACTTCTATCCAGCCCATAGAATGTACAGGGAACACCTACAGTGGTATAAGCATTCACTGATCAGACACAACATAAAAAAAACTTAATTAGCTTAATTAGACCTCAATTATATAATTAACAAATTCATTATAATGCAGTATAATATATATCTACATTTTGTACCCTTTACAAAAAATCTGAATATCATGGAAATGTTGATTAATTTTCATAATTCCATGCAAAAAGTTAAACTTTCATCAATTATATATTCAGGGTCCACAACTTGAATGATTTTAAGTGTTTATTTGATAAATTTTTACACAATTTGGGCTTCCTAAAACCCACGAAAACAGGACTTCAAAAAAATACTGTAGAGAAAATTTTGGGCATGAGTGTTTTAAACTGAGGTTGACACACTAATCATCTACTAAACCAGAATGTTTTGGATGACTTCATGATTCCTTCTGCTCAGGGTCTGTATGGAGATTCGGATTTTATCTTCCAGCAAGACCTGGTCCCTGCCCATGCCGCCAGAAGCACCAAAACCTGGTTAGATGCACATGCCATCACAGTGCTTGACTGGCCAGCCAACTCGCCGGACCCAAACCCCATTGAGAATCTATAGGATATTCTCAAAAGGAAAAAAGTGGCAACACACCCACCAAATAAAGAAGAGCTGACAGCAAGTATCAAGGAATTCTGAGGTTCTATAACGCCACAGACCGACTATTGCCTCAATGCCAGTCGGATTGATTAAAGCAAGTATTGAAGATTGACATATTGCGTTGAAAGTAACATATTTGATTGATTTGATGTGATTCTAATATCCACCCATCCGTTATCTTCCGCTTTTATCCTATATTAGGGTCGCAGTGGGATTCCCCATGCCCATCCAGGGGAGAAAGTTTCGGGCGCTGGGCAGATACACCCAAGACAGGGCACCAATCTATCGCTGGGCACACACTCACTTACACAGACACGCACACATACACACTCTATATGGGGCAATTTGGAGTACTCAATTGACTTGATCCATGTTTTTTTGGACTGTGGGAGGAAACCAAAGAACCCGGAGGACACAGGGAGAACATGGAACTCCATCCAGATGGGGATTCGAACCGGGAATCCCTAGTGCTGAGAGGCCAACGTGCTAACCACTAAGCCACCGTGCCGCCCTGATTCTAATATATTTTTTCTGCAAAAACAGTAGTTTTGGCTTATTTCTCCACAGTATTCTTAACAGTATTCTATAATTTTTTGGAAAGGGTCTGTATATATTATACAGTCATTAGGTAAACTGTTTTACTGTTTAAATAGTTAAAAGTCTTAAATTTAGGCAAAGTCAACTTCAGATAAACAACAAACCATGAAAAAATTATTTACAATTTCAAAATTTACAGGTTAAATAAATGCATGAAATATCAAATCAATATCAATATCCTTAGAGCACCGTCATAAATGTTCATTCCCAGACTATTCTAACAAAGCTGGAATCTTTGTAAGATAAATGCTTGATTTCTGTACATGTGGCAACTGGACTGAATGAAACACATGAAACAATGTCACTGTTATGTATACACAGGCAGGTAGATTTCAGCGACCAACAGTCCCACACCATGAGGTTTAGTACTGTATATCAGTTTTTCTTTCAAATGTCCTATGATTTTGTCCTATGGCTAAAATGCACTGCATTAAGTTACCACATTTTATGTTTGTTACAAGTTATGATATAAAACGCTATTGAAAACCGACCAATAAACTCTTTATAATAATTCCCTTATACCTTTTTTTATAATCTTTTCGTACATGTATATTGTCACTAGGTGGCAGCATATACCTTCAAAACTGGAACACGGCAACGATATGTTCATGAACATTTTACTCACGTAAGTTTCGACGTCATTGATGGGGATTATTGTATCAGCAGGGGGAGCTGCAACCTTTGCTCTGCAAAAAGTAGATGGTAAAGAATAGAATATAGATAGCAGAACCAATACCAAGTGATTTATTTGAGCCCTGTTTTTACACATTTTACACAAGTTTGCAAGTTTAAAACTGTTGAATCTGAAAAGAAAAGAAAAATAGATAAAGAAAAAGATAGAAAAGATAAAGAAAAATCTGTCCTTCACATTTAACCCATCCGTGCAGTGAAACACACACATGCACACACTTAGTGAAATGAGCACTCATGCCCGTGGGCAGCCAGAGAGTAATTGGTGTTATTTGGTGCCTAGCTCAAGTACTAGCCATAGAACTTGGTGGGATTTTGAATCGAACCAGGTCCTTAACCACAAGCCTACAACTGTCATTAATCATGTCTAAATGTGACACTATTTAGCCCAAATACACTTCAAATGTGTCAAATTGTTTGATTTAAACCACTTCACTCTCCATCAGTCTCCACCACATCTTTTGCAGATAATCCTTTCTGGCATTCTACTGTACACTTTTGGTAACATACCAAAATATCCAAACAGCGTAAAACTTTTCGGAGAAAACAGTTTTAAGGTCTAGGCCTGGGTTGCCTTACAGAAGCAAAAATAAGGGACGCCCACCACAGCTCCTCCGAGCCATGACCACCATGGGCCTGACACCTATGGACCGTGTGTAAGCAGCAGTGCTATGATTTATTTTGTTTACTGAAAAAATGTATTGAAAATATAGACTAAATCGCAACAAATACAGGATTCTGGGAATTACAGGACAGATGGCGACCCTACAGGTAAAACTAAAGATCTACACGGTAGCATCACTCTGTAGTTCTAAAAACACCACAACAATTTAAACATGAACATTTGATGTCCTGTTAGATTACTCAAAACATTGAGTTAAGTTTTTTAGTTTTTTTAAAACATTTTGACACAAAATACACAATACAATTATATATATATATATATATATATATATATATATATATATATATATATATATATATATATATATATATATAAATATATATATATATATAAATATATAATACAGTGCATCCAGAAAGTATTCACAGCGCTTCACTTTTCCCACATTTTGTTACGTTACAGCCTTATTTCAAATTGTATTAAATTAATCTCTTTCCTCAAAATACCCCATTATGACCATGTTAAAAAAAAAGTTTTCTTGAAAGTTTTGAAAATTTATTAAAATTAAAAAACAAAGAAATCATATTTACATAAGTATTCACAGCCTTTGCTTAATACTTTGTAGAACCACCTTTGGCAGCAACTACAGCCTCAAGTCTTTTTGAATATGATGCCACAAGCTTAGCACACCTATCTTTAGGCAGTTTTGCCCATTTTTCTTTGCAGTACCTTTGAAGCTCCATCAGGTTGGATGGGAGACGTCTGTGCACAGCCATTTTCAGATCTCTCCAGAGATGTTCAATCGGATTCAAGTCTGGGCTCTGGCTGGGCCACTCCAGAACATTCACAGAGTGGTCCTGAAGCCACTCCTTTGAGATCTTGGCTGTGTGCTTCGGGTCGTTGTCCTGCTGAAAAATGAACCGTCGCCCCAGCCTGAGGTCAAGAGCGCTCTGGAGCAAGTTTTCATCCAGGATGTCTCTGTACATTGCTGCATTCATCTTTCCCTCTATCCTGACTAGTCTGCCAGTTCCTGCTGCTGAAAAACATCCCCATAGCATGATGCTGCTACAACCATGCTTGACTGTAGGGATGGTATTGGCCTCGTGATGAGCAGTGCCTGGTTTCCTCCAAACATGACGCCTGGCATTCACACCAAATAGTTCAATCTTTGTCTCATCAGACCAGAGAATTTTGTTTCTTATGGTCTGAGAGTCCTTCAGGTGCCTTTTGGCAAATTCCAAACGGGCTGCCTTGTGCCGTTTACTAAGCAGTGGCTTTTGCCTGGCAACTCTGCCATACAGGCCTGATGGATTGCTGCAGAGATGGTTGTCCCTCTGCAAGGTTCTCCTCTCTCCACGGAGAAACGCTGGAGCTTTGACAGAGTAATCATCGGGTTCTTGGTCACCTCCCTGACCAAGGCCCTTCTTCCCCGATTGCTCAATTTAGACGGCCAGCCAGCTCTAGGAAGAGTCCTGGTGGTTCCAAACTTCTTCCATTTATGAATGATGGAGGCCACTGTGCTCATTGGGACCTTCAAAGCAGCAGAAATTTTTTTATATCTCTCCCCAGATTTGTGCCTCGAGACAATTTTGTCTCAGAGGTCTACAGACAATTCCTTTGACCTCATGCTTCCCCATGTTTGCCCTCTGACATGCAGTCAACTGTGGGACCTTATATAGACAGGTGTGTGCCTTTTCAAATCATGTCCAATCAACTGGATTTACCACAGGTGGACTCCATTTAAGCTGTAGAAACATCTCAAGGATGATCAGTGGAAACAGGATGCACCTGAGCTCAATTTTTAGTTTCATGGCGAAGGCTGTGATGCTTATGTAGATGTGATTTCTTAGTTTTTTATTTTTAATAAATTTTCAAAACTCTCAAGAAAACTTCTTCACATGGTCATAATGGGGTATTTTGTGTATAATTTTGAGGAAAGAGATTAATGTAATACAATTTGGAATAAGGCTGTAACTTAAGAAAAAGTGAAGCGCTGTGAATACTTTGCGGATGCACTGTATATATATTTTGGGACATGTTTGATACGGTACGCAACATTTGTTTGATAAATACGGGACAATTCCTTAAATTACAAGACACTAGGACACGCTAGTCACTAAGCACTTTTAAGTCTGTACTCACTGATATAATTAATAATAACCTACTGTTCATATTGCGGGTGGCACTGTGACTTAGTGGTTAGTATTTCGCCTCTCGGTGCTGGGGATTTAGGTTTAAATCCCAATCTGGGTGTAGTTTCCATGGTGTCCCTGTGTTCACGTGGGTTTCCTCCTCCCACAGTTCAAAAACAATGATTCAAGGTAAAGTGAATGATCCAAATTGCCCAATTGCCATGTAGTGTGTGTCTGTGTGTGTGTCTGTGTAAGTGAGTATGCAGTGATAGTTTGGCGCCATGTCCTGGTGTATCTGTCCAGCACCCGAAACGTTCTCCCCTAGATGGGCATGGTGACACAATATCCCCCCCCCCCCCCGACCTCATGCAGTAGAGGATTAATTTTAAGAAAATGAATGAATGAATGAATGAATGTTCATATTGCGGGTTTCTTTTGCTGCTTTATAGTCTTGTTTTCTGTAATTTTTACTGATGTGCTTCTATTGCTTGAATGTTTATACGTGTTGTATGTTTGTACCTTAGGTTCACATAGCTGTATGGCATACAGCGAGCTCCAACACACTCTTTCTCTCTCCTCTCCCCTCCTGTCCTATTTACTCTCTGTGTAGAATCAGAGGTGACAGTGGTCTCCTTCAGGTCCTATAACAAAAATGGTTTCCTTAATTAATTGTGCTAGATTTCTTATTAATATATTATGTGCTGGTGTGTGTGTTTGTGTGTGCTTATGCGTGTGTTCTACCAGGTAATTGTTATTAAAGAAGCTGCTGGTGACTTCATAAGTGAGTGAGGATCCAGAGTGTGAAGACGCAGCTGGTGATGGCACAGGCTCCACAGAACTATCTGACACAATACTGCTAGGTCTCTATACACACATGCACACATTCACGCGGACAACAACAGAATATTTTTATTTTAATATTACATTTTAAATAACTATACTATATAAATAACTTTATTCAAAGTTTACCCATGTATAAGCATGATACAGTGAGCATTTAGAATGTCATACCAGTAAAATAGATTTAAAGTGTAATTAAAATATGACAAAAAAATTGATATTTAGCAAATAATTTAAAAAGAAATGTACAAATGGCATTCACTTAGTTAAAGTTAAAATCTAAAAATATTCACAATTTGGTTGATGATTGGGGTGATGTAGGACTAGCTGATACCAGTACTTGAAATACTATTAACCTTTTGGGGTATTCACGTGCTAAAGTGTCATTAAGCGCTTTTCAAAGTTCATGAATATTGGATTGGCATGGATTATTGGGACTAAATCATGGGAAAGATTTGTTACGTTAGGTTAAGTAATGCTAACATCACTACCATGATTTATTCACCATAATGCAAAACCTTTAGTGCCATATTGCTTTTATAAAACAGTTACAAAAACTCTATAATGAAAAAAAACTAAGTTTTATTCTTAAATATGTTTATTGAAAACAAAAACATTAATAATCTTGTCTTTCATGATGTAATCTTTTTTTAAAGTAAACACTGATTGCTGAGTTTTTTCAACAATCAAAAAATGTCATCTAGTGGCCATATTACAGAACATAATTTATAAACCATACCAGGCTTAGTGCTTATTGGGAATTGCCTTACTGTTTATTTTAATCTGTAATTCAAATTATGATACACGATTTAAAATACGGTATTGTATATCACGCATTGATACGAACGTGAAGCCGTCAGAGGTGTGCATTATTTTCAAATATGTCATGCTGGAAAAATGGCTTAGCCAATGAGATTTAAGAACAGGAACCACCCATTTTATAATGTACTTTTAGTTTCATCATTGTATTTATTTTTTTTTTTTTTTGTTATTTATAGACTAAGACTTCTGTTTTCAAGGTTTCTAAAGTGGGTTTTCTTAATGTCTGTCAGGACTGGCTGACTTTTCTGTACTGTATTGTTTTCCTTTTCTTAACTTAGCCTCACACTAGTTTACCATCTTCAGAGCACTGATGAGGCTTTGAGCTTTTCCCTGCTTTAATGAACCTGAGAATACAAACCTTTTGTGTCTTTAGTGTAAAATCTGTTTAGTCTTATTTTACCTTCATTAGTTAAAATTGAATAAGTAACTTAATTCTTGAATACATTTAAATTGTTCCTTTTATCTTTTAGCCAGTTTAATTTTCAAGTTTATTCACTTTTATTGCATTTGTAGAATTAATAAATGGGCTTTTTTTTTAAACTTTTAATTTTTACTTTATGCATATACAGTTTTACTTCACAATTATAGTGTTCAATAGTAATAGTAATTTAAATAAAAAATAAAACAACAAATGATGCAATATACAAATAACCAAGTCTGAATACTAATAGTAATAAATATGCATAAAAGAAAACATACCAAATAAAAACTGATCAGCACCTCAGTATTAGCTGTGTTTTAGTGTCTTTTACCTCGCTTTGTGTCTTAGATGAGGGCACAGACAGTGAGCTCGCCCCAACTTCCTGGCACTGTGTGCTCTCGATTACTTGTCTGTCATGATGGGTGTTGCCTTGCCATAAATAACCGTGAGACACTATGTCATTCTGCGCCTGCCATTCAGGTGGCAGTACAGAGTCACCACATGGACCTAGAATCAATATAAACAAATGACAGATTAATATAAGCATAGAACAACTCCATTCAGCATAAATACAAATTATGTCACATATTGGCAGAGGAGGTAAGTAACGAAGTAAATGTACTTCGTTACTGTAATTAAGTAGTTTCGTTAGCTATCTGTACTTTACTGAGTATTTCTGTCACTTAATACTTTTCTACTTCTACTCACTATATTTCAAAAGAAATACCTGAACTTTTTACTCATTATATTTCCAAAGCAGGTTCGTTACATATTTTTTTCTTACTACATTTATTTATTGGTGGAATATAACACTTTATTTCATTTATGTAGCCAAGGAAGTTCAAATCAGAATCCTATTGGATGTTAAATAAACCCGTGATTGGATAGGTGACAGGCAAAGACCAATCATTATTTAACCACGCTGGCTCAACAAATAAGATGGGCTTTTGTGTCTGTCAAAGAAGCAAGCACTCATGACATATTTGACTTCATCATCAAATGTAAAAAAAAAAGCACATTGATTTAAGTGAGTTATTATAGGTCCATTTCATATTTAATGCTTTTTACTTGGCGCAATTCGGTACCTGGTGTTCTGACGGGTTGTACTACCTTGTCGAAATGTGCTGCCATAGTGTACTGTAACTGGACATGTACTTTTTATAAGAACAGTTGCTTATATAAAACAGTAGTTTATAGTTTTATAGCATAGTATAAGTAGAGTTTTAAATATAACGCTTGTTGAGCGCCTAGCTCTGCTAATTAATGATAACCGTAAGGCCCACTGAAAGGAACTTAATGCTTTTTATATTGATTAGCTGAATTTTCATAGAATTTTAATTGTGCTCTCTACTGTAAAGAGACTGATGACTTTCAATCATAACATGTAGCTGCATTTTGAGTTTAAACAAACTATACATGTGTTCAATATTGTATTGTTCGATATTCATATTGAACAGTACACTGACAATGTTATTATTCAACCACTGCTTTGGTTAATTGTTTTTCATATTAGAACTTTAATTAATATGCCAGGGCCTATTGGTATACAGATATGCATGATATTCACATGGTTTTGGATGAGATTCTTTTAAAAAAGAAGTTTAAAAAGTTTACTGCATGTTTTCATGTAATAGTGATTGTGCTTTTTTAATTTAAATACTTCTATTGTTTTTTACTTTAGATGTGCATGTAGGTGCATGTACTTTTTAAATTTTACTTTAGTAAAAAAATAATAATCATACTTATACTTTTATATAAGTAATTTTACAATATACTAATATTTTTACTTCATATTTTTACACCCCCCCCCCCTTTTTTTATTTGTTAAAAAGATGCGTCTTCAGTACCTTCTTAAAAATGTCCAGTGACTCTGCCCTACGGACAGAGTTGGGAAGATCGTTCCAACGATCGTGGTGAATGCCACAGAGTGAGAATTAGCTCTTCTGTGAGGTGGAATCACCAGGCGACAATTATCACTAGAGTGAACGAGTGAATGAGCCGGAGTGTATTTTGAAAAGTAAAGGTAAGAGGGGGCAGATCCAGAAATGGTCCTGTAGGCCAGAGTCAGTGACTTGTACTGAATTCACTTGGGCTGGTTGAATACAAGTCAGGCTGCAGAGTTTTGAATTAGTTGTAGAGGTCTGATTGTGGAAGACTAGAGACCAGCAAGTAACAAATTACAATAATCAAGCTGGGATAGGATTAGGGCTTGAACTAATAGCTGGGTAGCATGTTCATTCAAGAAAGGTCTGATATTTCTTATGTTTTAAAAAAGGAAATAATACCATAATTCTGAAGCAGAGTGTTCAGTATGGTGGGGCTACATTAACAGGGGTCATGAGTATGAATGAAGCATCAGAGTTGGTCTGTGCTCGGATCTTATCAAGTAGACTATATATGGCAGTTCCTGTTGTTTCGGAATTACAGGTCGCTGTGTCTAATTCATCGATGCTACTTTTATACAATAAGTTAATAATCACGCATTTTTTGAGTGAACTAAGGTCCACAAAAATATATCTACACATATCCTGCTATTGTATTCCTATGGGTATATATATCATGTAACTAAATATACATTTTAAGAAATTATTTACCATTTATGGTGATGCAAGCTGTCACTTGTGGGTATTATCCCAATTTTCCAAACAATGAGAGTGTGAGGTAGCATCAGAAGTCATTTCAATTGTTAAAACCTGTTGCTTCTTTGTGACTGACTGACTGGTGATGTGATGTGAAAATCGGTTTAAATGTCATAGATTCACAGAAACATGGATTGTGTATGAGTGCAAATGCACACTCCATGTATGTTTAGAAATGTTTTGTATCCGACCTAAACATTCATTCATTCATTCATTATCTCCCGCTTATCCTCTATTAGGGTCGCGGTGGGGTTCCCCATGCCCATCCAGGGGAGAACGTCTCGGGCGCTGGGCAGATAGACCTAGGACAGGGCGCCAATCCATCGCTGGGCACACACTCACTCACTCACACAAACACACTCTTATAGGGGGCAATTTGGAGAATTCAATTGACTTGATCCATGTTTTTGGACTGTGGGAGGAAACCGGAGAAACCGGAGGAAACCCACGCAGACACGGGGAGAACATGGAAACTCCACCCAGATGGGGATTCGAACCGGGAATCCCTAGCGCTGAGAGGCGAACGTGCTAACCACTAAGCCACCGTGCCGCCTCCGACCTAAACAAACCAACTAAAATCTAAAAATGAATAGACTATTCACTTAAATATGTGGACTAAAAAAAGTGTTCTTAACTTTTGGCAGTGAATTACTTTAATTATTTTTTGCAGTTAATCTGATTTTAAAATATATTAATGTAATTAATGTATGTTGTGAAGTCTTGGATTTAATTTACCAAAGCTTTGAATGACTGTTTGTATGAAATTTTGGTCATTTAGCAGATGCTTTGATCCAAAGTGATCTTACAAGTATCCCAACTTGGTTGGAGGCAGACCACAGGATTGGTACAGCACACCTGGAGCAATGAGGGTCTTGCTAAAAGTCCCACATTTGTAACGTCAGTGGACCTGGGATTTAAACTCGCAACCTTCTGATTGATAGCTCAACACTCCTTCCACATGTATACATGAATTGATTGCTAAGAGGGGGAAACTCACCGGTCTCTTGAGGTGTTTCTACAGCTGGACTCTCCTGAGACAGAGTCGTCCAACTTGAATCTTCATCATCCTCTTCCTCCATAGCCATATCCTTTGCTACTGTAGGAGAAGCCAAGGGCAAGTAAGTGGGTGGTACCAGAGACCGGGTTGTATTTAAGAAAGTAGACGGGGCCTCATTTTCTTCTACATCTTTTTCTGAATGAAGTACTGCTTTTAGATTTGAAACAACATTTATCTCTTCATTTTTATCCTCATCTTCCTTCATTTTCTTTATCTGACTCAGGTGTGTGTGAGCAGGGCTCAGGTGTGTGTGGGCGGGGCTCTGGTGTTCGTCCTCCTCCTCACTAGACAGAAGAAGATGATTCTGAGGAAGTGTAAGATGAGGTTCCACCCGATTTTCTTTGGCCCAGTTTTGGAGTTCCAGTTTGTGAAGGCATGTCTTTTCAGCTGGTGACTGTATTTCTTTCTTGGGAGACTCCTCTTCTTCTTCCTCACGGTGATATTCCAAAAAGCTTTTTGTCCTCCGTCGAAAGGGAATATTTTTTTCTCCATCTTTTGTGAACTGATTGGGCCAATCATGTTCGCTCTCAGTTGTGATCTCATTGCGGTTTGTGTCCTTTCGGATGAGATCAAATTGTGTTTCTTTCAGCTGCAGGTTGGTACCATTTTTGGCCAATTTGGGATTAGAGGATGAAAACGCAAGAGAAAATGAACAGAGGGAGGAAGAGGAGGCAGACTTGATGGGGATGGGTTTAATTCGACCAGATGCAGTATTATCTTCCACACCCATGGCGTTCTGCAAATTGGTCACAGCGTACTTGTGCCGGTTCTTTGAAGCCAAACCCAGAGACTCAGAGGACAACAATCCTTTTGTAATGTCACGACTAAGCTGATGGTTAAGAGAGGAGCGAAGGTTAAGGGAGCTGGGCGGGACCAATGAAGGGCTTCCAAATCTAACATGATTGGAGGATTCTAACGTTGAGGCGCTGCGTCTAAGGGCCGGTTTGTGCAGTGACATCCTTGCCCTGTTGGCAAATTACTGTGAGGGAAAAACAAAGAGAAGAAAACACACTAATTCATAAAAAGTATTTAACAGTCCTTCCAGAATTACTTACTGATACACATAAAATCCAATTCAACACACACAAACACACATATCTTTGTAGAATTTTACTTTTATTTATTTCATAGAGACGTACTAATTCTAACCACAACCCCACAAACACTAGGCACTTTTAGAATACAATGAATCACATTGTGCATTCTCCACAATCTCTACAGTGTGAGTATGTAAACATGTTTTGGTTCCCACAATACCTGCTGCAGAAACAAACACACACATACACGGTACTGTGACCCTGATGCATGTGATGCATGTGTGTCTGAATTATGCTGGTGGAAAGTTTGTTTGCAGCAGATCTGAAAAAAGACAAGCTTCACTTCAAGATGCTGAGATGGCACTCTTGCCCCAAAACCAAACAACAGCCCCATGTGTCCCAGGAATGCAGCCTTGAGAATTTTGTGAAACATACAGGTGGTATAGCAATTTTAATATGGAAAATATACAGGCAGTGAAGCAATTTTTAAATAAATTGCATAATGTATACCTTTATTTTCCAGAAACAGTGTGAAT
The DNA here is from genome assembly GCA_019802435.1 of Corydoras maculifer. Classification (NCBI taxonomy): domain Eukaryota; kingdom Metazoa; phylum Chordata; class Actinopteri; order Siluriformes; family Callichthyidae; genus Corydoras; species Corydoras maculifer. Next base: position 88,598 of record JAFMOD010000296.1, on the reverse strand, counting down.
ACTGTAGACTTCTACATATCTTTCCTTTTTACTGCAAGTGTTGTGCTTCTTATTACTGTATAATAAAAGCTTTTCAGCAGATTATAAGCATCTACACAGTGTAGGCAAGGCACAAGGCACAGATGCCCAACAAAACAACTTGTCTTGCCTCCATCACCAGAAAGTTGTTGAAGCTAAAGATAAAATGCTCTTGCGACATTCACTATAATAACAGATACAATAATACAATTATGACTACAATAATAACAGAATCTGAAACCAAGTCATTTCCACATTTGTTTATTATTTATTACACTGAACAGTGTTGTAAAGGTTCTAAAGCCTTTTCCAGCACTTCCAACACATAAAGCAGGAAAACAGACAGGTCACCCACCCATGCAGGTGAGTGACACAGGCACACATACTTAAATTGGAAAAGGACACAAGTGCTCACAGACAAAACTCAAGTAGATATGAGGAGAACATGCAAACCACACTGAAAGGATCTCATCTTCCCTGAGTAGGAATTGAACCCAGGCCTTACAGTGAAAATGTCAAATGGGGTTCAACGTTTATAACACTGTAAAGCTGCTTTGTGATACTCTTGTAAAAAGCACTCTGTAAATAAATTACTTGAACTTGAACTTACTTAAATGCCATTTTCTGCTTCATGAGTAACCACTAAACTTACACATCCAATAAATATATGATATGGAATATATGATATAATAAATATTTATTATACATCTTTTATTTTAAGAGTGAACGGGTGTTCCCATTCATATGTTTACAGATTCAAAAACATAATGAACACATAACTGTAAAACTATAAAAGAAAACATTTTACATCAAAAGCTTTACATCAGTTTCGTTCTTCCCCTCGGCAGGAAGAAAACTAAGACACTTGTGCAGCGCCAACTCAAACTGTACCAGCAGCACTTTTTTGATGGAAAAAAAACTTGTGTGGTTGTGTTTTTCTACTCTATGCAAAGGTCAGGTGCATTTTTACATTTGTGGACAGCTTGATATTTTGTGGACACTCTAGTCCTTACAGTTGTATGGCTACACTCTCTGAAGCTACTCTGTATTGAGGGTTAGTTATAACCATGTTATATTAGAAGAGATCAATTTGAAGAACAAAATGAGTGCATTACAATTGTATTTACTTCTGCAAGTCACTCAACATAGAAGCAGCTGTTAAATGCATTACATTTAAATCTATCTATAAGTACAGTGTATAAATAACTTGTGTTTTTAAAGCATAATATAATTCAGAGCAATCAGCAAGCACATTGTGATCAGACAGATTGTGAAAGGACATTTTGTGTCAGGAATTAAATATCCGGTTTAAAAATGGTTTAACAATGAGAGGCAAACAGCAAGCCTGTGAAAGATGAGAGTCAGACATGATCGATTTATAAAGACCTTGCACTTCCTGTAATTATACAAAGAGCCTGCACTGAAAAATAAAGATTGGTCCAGGATGGATTATAAAACCAAGTGTAAATCACAGTCGAAAGAAATCAAACACAATGCAAACATTTTAACAACTAAACACTACATCCTTAATTTATTATTATTAGTAGAGTTAGTAAAAGGAGAGGCAGTACAGTTACAGTACAATTTTGTCATTTTAGCAGACGCTTTTATCTAAAGCAACTTACAAGTACCCCAACTTGATTGCATTGGGTCAGAACACAGAGGTGGCTATGACACATAATTATACACCTGGAGCAATGAGGATTAAGTGCCTCGTTCAAGGACCCACAATGGTAATTTCACTGGAACCCACAACCTTTGGATTGCTAGCCCAACACTCTAAACACTGAGCTACCAAATATATAATTTTTCACATAAAAATGATTTCAAGAAGATTACTTGAAGACTACTTCATAAATGATATAAAGAAAAATTATATAAACTTGAGTTAATAAAAAAAAACATTTTAAATGGTATTGTGTTGTCATGAACAGGCCGTCTTTGTGGTGCTAAATGTCCAGAGGTGCGGAATTACAGAGACATAGAGGAACAAAACACAGATACAAACGCAAACACAACGTTACTCATGACGCTCGGATAGGAAAGATCAGGAGAAACATGTATATATAATAGACAGGGGAGACATGTGACAGAATCAACACAGCTGACGATAATTCCAAGACATAATTGAAACAAGGATTAATTATTCTAGAAATAAGAACTAATGACACAAAGCACAGACAGGCAGTACAAAACCAGTAAATAAAAACAGAGAAGGGAATACAAACCTAATGTCCCTTACATGTACATCTACAGTATCTCAGTGATCCCGATTGTCAGTTTAAACTTTCTAATATTCTGGTTTTATATCATACAAAGTAAGATTATGTCACTATAAAAACACATATAGTAAACAAATTGTCGTAACAACACGACATGTGCATGACTGAAATCAACACCTCAATAACAGCTGCAGCTATATTCATATATTTTTAGGTACCATCCTTGTTATTTTTAATTGTGTAATGCTGAAAAAGATAAAAGAAGCATCCATCAGACACAAAACCAGACAATTACAGCTTACAATAATCCACATGAATGTATTTTGGACAGCAGGTGGTAACTTGCCTGTCACATAACCCTCAGTTTTGTTCGGAAACATCTGCAACTTGCTGAGCACAACTGAAGCTAGAACATAAAGCCATCATATGTAATAAATCCTATTTCCAGAAAAGTTGAGACACTTTTCAATCAAACTAAAATCAAGCCAAAAATACTTTGTTGATTAACGTTAACCCGTATAGCAGAGTTCATTCTTTTATAAACCATTCATTATTCTCCGCTTTATCCTATATCAGGGTCGCGGGGGTTCCCCATGCCCATCCAGGGGAGAACGTTTCGGGTGCTGGGAAGATACACCCAGGACAGGGTGCCAATCCATCGCTGGGCACACACACACTCACTCACACAGACACACACACAAACACACTCTATATGGGGCAATTTGGAGAACTCAATTGACTTGATCCATGTTTTTGGACTGTGGGAAGAACCCGGAGAACCCGGAGGAAACCCACGCGGACACGGGAGAACATGGAAACTCCACCCAGATGGGGATTCGAACCGGGAATCCCTAGCGCTGAGAGGCGAACGCGCTAACCACTAAGCCACCGTGCTGCCCTCTTTTATAAACCATTTTATATAAACAATCCAGACTGTAAACAATGAAAAGTACAAAAATTATCATCTGTGATGGCAAATGTGGTAAATATACCATTGATAAATAAGGTTATGTTGTTTTTTTAGAGTTAACGTTTTTTTAACACCAGGCCTCATTACATAACTTACAGGAGAGTCATTTTGAGATGATAAAGTCATTTTGAGATGATACATGAATAACATGTAAAATGTATGATGCATCATAAGGAAAATCAGAAAGTAATGACTACAATCTGTTCCAGCAGCTGAAGCCTTGATGACATATAAATTGGGCAAAAATATCCATTTTTAAATCTGCACCAATCTTCAGTTCCTAAAATAAGAATAACTGGTGATTCGACCCATGGGTAAACATGTTTCTATTCCAACTATTGTTGAGTGTGTTGCAGGCATCAATATCTAAATTTGTATCTAAACAAGTACAATTAGACGTTAGTTGCAAAAACTGAAAATACAAAAATAATTACTACTATATTGTCTGAAGCAGGGTGCGTATTATAACACAATAGCAGTTTTCCTGTTTCAGTTTTTCCAGGGTTGGAGGATCTGCCCCCTGCCCTCCAATCAGTACTAACCCCCCCCCCCTCCCAAAAAAAAAAAATGTTTACCCCTTTTGGGGGTGGTAAGTCCTAATTGGAGGGGAGTGGTCAGACCCTCCAACCCTTTATGTCCTGATTTTAACTGAATAAACAAACAACAGATTTCAGTTTTCATAAAATTTTTAGAAAACATTCAAAGTTTTCTGCAAATGGGATTCGTGTTGTAAAAAATAGAGAAAAGACGAAACCATAATCTAAGCTTATATGCAAATCTAAAGCTACAGAGTTTAATTAAAAGATGGCCTCGCTTTGCAGCATAGCTCTGATGCCATAATAATCTATAGCATGTCAAAATGTTACTATACTGTGGTAAAGACTGCAAACTGTTATGTATGGTAGTGTGCATGCTTCTTTTTTTATATATTCTATATAATCATTCCACATAACTGTACACTTTGTGGTCAAATTTATTCAATACACACACTCACTCACTCTCACACACACATACACACACAGACCATATGGAGCAATTTAGGACAGCCAATTCACCTTAAATCCATGTTTTTTGGACTGTGGAAGAAACTCAGAGAAACCGGCGGACACATATGCGGGCACGGGGAGAACATGGAAACTCCACCCAGATTGGGATTCAAACCTGGATACCACCAAGCCACTGTGCTATTCCACTTAGAAAGTTATTCATTCATTCATTATCTTTCACTTAATCCTGTACCAAGGTCTACTAGGGTCATGCCTATCCATGGAGAACATTTTGGGCACTGGGCAGATACACCCAGGACACAGTGCCAATCTATCACTGGGCACACACACACACAATATGGGGTAATTTAGAGCATTCAATTTACCCTGGAGTCTTGTTTTTGTACTGTGGAAGGAAACCGGAGAACCCGGAGAAAACCCATGCGGACACAGTGAGGATGGAAACTCCACCCAGATTGGGATTCGAACCTGGAATCCCCAGTACTGAGAGGCAAATGTGCTAACCACTAAGCCATCGTGCCGTCTGGAACATCACATTATTTCTAATATTAATCCAGTGTATTGTCTTCATGAATATAACGTGGCTTTACTAAGATTTGTTTTTTAAAATATGGAATCAAAAGCCATTTGCCTTTTGCCACCGATTAGGGTATAGTTTTTACAAGCATTATGTTTTTATCATTGTACTCATGATTAAAGGAGCAATGTCACATATTTAACCATGACTCTGCAGCAATATTGTATATTTTGTCTTACAAATAACAACCATTAGAATATGAATATGTTCAATATGTACAGAACCCACATCAGCTAAGACCTGCCTGGCATTTTCCATGAGACTGCAGGCCCGTCTGTTGCACTCATCTCCAAAGCATGACACAGCAGTAGGACTATTACACACACACACACACACACACACACACACAAAACACTTAATCCTCATAATATACACTAACTAATCTATCAGAAAATGTTCAATTCTCGTATGATCCTTTACTGCAGGCGTCATAGAGCTCATGCAGAAAGTTGCAGCGCATCTCTGTATGAAGTCAATAAACCCACCGGGCGCTGTCCCTCATGCTGGTACATTCAGATACAACATCATGAGCGCGAGCGACGTGTCAGTACACACTCACCTCGGTCCAATATGCACAGAATTACGGGTACAAATCCTCCCTGCAAAACACTGTCAGAGCACTGCATCCGTTCTTGCCTTTCTAAGCGCGTCTCCGGCGCTATCCGTCATATGTGTCGCTCTCCTCCTTCAGTCGCCGCTTCGCGCTTTATGGTGCGCCATAGGGGGCAAAAACTAATGCTGCGTCACACCTACCTTTTCCTTCATTTATTAATTAATTCATTCATTCATTATCTTCCACTTAATCCTCTTTTAGGGTCTCAGGGTGGGAGGGGAAGGGTTCCACATTGCCATCCATGGGAGAACGTTTCAGGTGCTGGCAGGCAATATACGGGGCACCAATTAATCACTGCCTCACACAAACACACACTATATAGGGCAATTTAGAGCATGGTGGTGTAGTGGTTAGCAGTTCGCCTTTCAGCGCTGCAGATTCAGGTTTGAATCCCGATCTGGGTGAAGTTTCCATGTTCTTTACGTGTCTGTCTGTGGTTTCCTCCCACAGTCAAAAAACATGGATTCAAGGTAAATTAAATGCTCTAAATTGGTAGTATGTGTTTGTGTGTGTGTCTGTGTGAGTGAGTGTGCCCCTGGACTGGTCTTGGGGGTATCTGCCCAGCTCCCAAAACATTCTCCTCTGGTTGGAAAAATATACATGTTGAGGCTAGTGTATTATTGCTTTATATGTTTACCTTTTGGGTTTAAAATCTTATATCATCTTATAATCTTCCACTTAATCCTTTAATAGGTACTAGGATTGCGGTAAGCATCCTCATGCCCATCCAGGGAAAAACATTTCGGGCACTGGGCAGATTCACTCAGGACCAATCCATCGCTGGACACCCTCACTCACTTACAAAAATAAGGGGCAATTTTGTGCAGCCAATTAACCTTGAATCCATGTTTTTAGACTGTAGGATGAAACTGGAGAATGCGGAGAAAGGGGAGAACATTGAAATTCCCACCCACATCAACATTCGAACCTGGGTCCGCACCACTAAGAGGAAAATATGAATAAATTTAATTTAATGTTTCAGTTTTTTGAAAAAATTTAATGTTTCAGTTTTTTGTTTTCATCTACATTCAGATGTTTTACACAACATATAACCTGTAAACTAATTTTAACACCAGAGTAATAAAAAATCACCTGTTAGTCACATTCCTAGTTTATTTCTCTCTGACAAGTTACTTAGTCTATTACAAAATGTCTAGATATAAATACTTAGAAATAAAATATTATAAATACAAATTCACATAATACAAAGAAAGGAGAAAATGTGCATTACCTAGGTGCAACATTGTTAAAGAAACATGAGGCTATAAAGTTCTTCTTTGGGTTGATTATGTTACAATGGGCTCCAGCCTGCTTCACTTTCGATTAGTCATGTCAACTCACCATAAAAAGTCAGGGATGAAAGAAATCACAAATTATTTAAACAGATTATTTTTATCATTATATCATTTTATTAATCCTATTTATTTAAGGCATAAATGTTATGTAACATTTAAAAGATTGCATTCCAAAGTTTATTACAGGGATAATTGCGTTTGAATTATTGGGTGTAAAAATTCAACACAAGCACGACCCTTTTGGCTCACCACAGCGGGGTGCGCCCTGCAGCTCGCTCCTGAATTGACCAATCAGCTCGCTGAGCGCAGAGCTCGCGCAGCTGAATAGATGACATCATCGGCTTCTCCAGCGTCTTACTCCACCGCTCTTATTTCTACTGTTACTTATTGCACTCGTGACGAGTGCAGAGCAGTGATTTATACCAGCCCAGTAACACGTCTTTAGTTCTATAACTCGTAGTGATGTAAGGACTCATATTTCACCGTTCATTACGTCATTTCAGTTTTTTTATTTCTAGGTTTTCTTTCCCCTCCCCTCTTTCCATCACACTTTCAGCATCCTATCCATGCACTCCTATATTATTTAATGTGTTTTGTGCCCTCAGTTGGGCTATACACGAGATTCCATCATTTAAATTCATCTTAATTCAATCAAATTTGATTTTAATTAATTAATCTACTATAGGCAGGCATGGTGGCTTTGTGGTTAGCACTCGCCGGACCGAATACTCAATGGGGTATTCTTTGTTACTGGTGCCTCATTTCCCTCCTGAGCAGGGGTGCCCACACTTTTCTGGCCCGAGATCTACTTTTCCATTGGACAGGTCATTGAGATCTACCGGGGTCAATCTCTATTTTTTAGGCTTTTATATTGAAACCGGGCGGCATGGTGGCTTAGTGGTTAGCACGTTCGCCTCTCAGCACTAGGGATTCCCGGCTCGAATCCCCATCTGGGTGCAGTTTCCATGTTCTCCCCGTGTCCGCGTGGGTTTCCTTCGGGTTCTCCGGTTTCCTCCCACAGTCCAAAAACATGGATCAAGTTAATTGAATTCTCAAAATTGCCCCATATAGAGTGTGTCTGTGTGAGTGAGTGTGTGCCCAGCGATGGATTGGCGCCCTGTCCTGGGTGTATCTGCCCAGCGCCCGAGACGTTCTCCCCTGGATGGGCATGGGGAACCCCACCGCGACCCTAACAGAGGATAAAGCGGGAGATAATGAATGAATGAAAGGATATTCAAAATACCACAGACTGCAAAAACATAATGCAAAATATGCAATTCATTAATAATAAGCAATTAATTATAAATCTGAAAAATCATTACAAATACATTTATAACAGCTTCCACTCTTCTGTTAAGACTTTCTACAAGATTTTGGAGTTTGTGTGTATTCATAATAGAGGATAAAGCGGGAGATAATGAATAAATGAATGAATGAATGAATATATTGAAACCTGTTTACACACGTCATGTTTGTGTTGTCATATCAGTTAGAATTGCTCTTTTATTAAACACATTCCAGCAAATAGCACGGAGAAAACCTGATTTTAGTTAAACACACAGTATACAGCACAGATGTACAACAATCACTGTGACCTGCATTTCCCCAAACAGAACATCCATTCATCCATTATCTTCCGCTTTATCCTCTATTAGAGTCACGG
>JAFMOD010000296.1:64153-74831 GCA_019802435.1 Corydoras maculifer | reverse complement strand
AAAAAAAAAAACTTAATAAGTAACAATAAACTGTATATTAGCATAAGTGCACAAAAAACAGCATCTGGACCTTCATTAACCCATATCAATCAAATTACCTAAATAATTCAGATATACAGTGATAGTCAATATGTTTATGACTATGATTCCAGTTACACAAAAACTTTTTAACTAGATTATTATAAAACCTTCCACTGTATTGTTATATTATACACTTCACTTGTTGAGTACAAGTTTATTTTTAGGTCTATTTTTGCTCTTAAGGCAATATGTAACACAAAAAGCTGTGTAACTGTGTGTGTAGGAGTGTGTGTTTGTTACCTTCTCTGCTGCACAGGTCTCTCAGTTTGTTTTTGGCTGGTTTATTTCCTTTAGCGATTGCTTGTTCGTAGTAAGTCACTGCAGTTCTGTTACACTGAGGAACTCCAAATCCTGTTTCATAGCACTGACCAAGGAACAACAGACCTGTACTATTCTACACACAAACACACAAAATATTCAATATACGCTGCAGCTACCATATGCAGTAACTGAAACTGCAACAAGTAAGTTAGACTGTCGGCTGTTGACCTACAAAGAAAAATTGGCCTTGTGTTTAAGGATCCAGCCTTGCGACTTGAAGGGGCCCCAATTCCATTCCCAGTTTCACCAAAAAGCATTGCTGAAGTACTCTTGGACAAGGTACATAACCTAAATTGCTTCCTAGATGCTGTATACAGGGCTGCCTACTGCTCAGAGCACTTCAAACAATGTGTGTATATGTGTGTGTTTCTCTGAATGGACGTGTTAAATGTGTAGGAAAAATTCCTCTGTGTTTAGTAAGTAGTTAAAATAGATCTAAACTTGATCACTTATAAGTTATGAATAGTAAACATTATGAATAGCAGACATTTCACTTTTATATTATTTTCATTATAATGTCATGAATTTACTACACATCAGTTTGTTGACTGATTGTCATTATCCTATTTTAAGCAAAAACTTTCCAGATTCCAATTGTCAAGTCAAGTCAAGTTATTTATTTATTTATATAGCACTTTTTACAACAGTACATTGTCACAAAGCAGCTTCACAGTATGAAAAGCCTTTAAACCCCCAAAGAGCAAGCCGAAGCGACAGTGGCAAGAAAAAACTCCCTTTGTGCCTCTCTGGTATTTATAATAAAGAAAATAGTTACAGAATGGTCAGTATTTTATGAATTGATGGTGTAACTTACTCCACTTTGTGCTGCCTCGGTAAAATAGTGAACTGATTTCACTCTATCAGCATCTGGACCACGAGAGAAAAACACACCGAGACACAACTGAGCCTGAGAAAGACAACAAAAAAAAAGAGGCTGGTGGTACAATTTAATTTAATACTTTTTTTAATATGTGAACGTTCTATCTAAAGGTCTTACCTGTGCATGGCCAGCTGCAGCAGCATCCTGCAGTACGGAGATGGAGGCAGCAGTATCTGTGTGTCTATCACCTGTGCTCTGTTGCCCATTACACTTCAGTAGGATTTTAGCACAGCAGTACTTGGCCTGTATGTGACCTGCAGATGCTGCAAGACTATAATACTGTAGAGCCTATAAGTACACATACAAGCACACCCCAGAATAATTATATTACTTTTTTAAGAAAAAAAAGGTACAAATTAAAAAATCCACTATACAATGAGCAAAATAATGACCTGAAGGCTTTTGTACTTTAAATTGTACTTGTACTTTAAAAAAAAAAATCTATTTGAAAATAACGTATGTGTAAGCGATTACCTTATTTAGATCTTTAGGAACACCCCAACCCTTCTGGTAACACACTCCAATATTATATTGAGCCTTGATGTAGTTCTGCTGAGCTGAGGCCAGAAAAAACTGAAAGGCTGCCTTATAGTCACCTTCCTTAGCACTTTTTAATCCTAACACACAAACACAGACACACACACACAGACACACACACACATTAGTATTTTGATTGCCTAAAGTTAAAAAAAATAAATAAATAAAATAAACATATGTGCATCCATCTGTGTAACTAAAAAGTTTAGAAAAAATGATATAGGTATCCACTGTTGCTTCCTGATTAAGTTTTATTGGTCTTGACTATCTGTTTATGTCTCTCACGCCTCCATCAAATGACAAACATAGTATAGAACATGCAGCATTTTCTATTGTTCATTTTACAGGCTTAAAAACTTCATAGTGGTGTAGACAGCTGGAAAAAAAATTGCGGTGTGAAAATGGATTAGTGCAGACATAAGCAAATTAAAACCACAGGATTCCTTGGTGTCAGCTTCTCCAAGCCAGAGTCTTTGGAAAAATGCTAGTATAGCATTGTTGCATAGTATACATTACTTATTATTAGGGGTGCGAATCTCTCAGTGTCTGGTATTTCGATTCGATTTTTGAGGTCACGATTCGATTCAGAAATGATTTTCGATTCGGAATCGATTTTCGATTCAGAAACTATTTTTAGTTTAAATGCGCTTTAAATTTTGTTTAAGTGATGAAATGATTATGTAAACAAATAGAAAATTTTTTTAAAACAATACTTTCAGGTTCCTTCCGGTATCAAAACTTTTTGCATCATTTTATATTTATACAAAAAAAATAGGATTACGCCAAATTAAAATGAGCAGTATTAGGTTCGCTTAGCTGCCTGGCTTTTTCTTACATAATAAACATCTATCAATGAACAAATAATTCAAAATATATTAATAAAAAAGTTTCCATAGTGCATTAACCTTTAATCGAAACCAAAATACAGACTTTACAGTCAGAGTGCATTTATATTTTACAAATCTTTAAAACTTAACATTAACAAAATAAAATGCATACTTCAGTCGTTTTAACTATATTGCAACAATATTCGCTACATTTTTAAAACTTAACTTTAAATATTAATTATATTTTTCAACTTTTCAACTTCTTTTATCTCAGAGCGATGTCACGCCAAACGGGCTAACACATTTGTCGTATTTCCAAAGTACCTCATCTAATTTTACACTGCTAATAAATAGTTGTGTTCATGTCAAGCTCTCTCTCTCTTCCTGAATTTAAAACACAAACACTGGCTTTTAACACAGACGGGGGGGTCGAATTCCGCTCTCCCCCTGCTACATGCTTCCCGCTAGCATGAACTAGCATACTAGTGAACTGCAATGGGAGCTGGTTAACAATCTTGCTGTACTGTGGCCGAGTGGATCCGTAATGCGATATGCAGTACGCTCGGGAGGGGGCGACAAAAAATAAAACCTAAACACATTTTTAAAAAATCGATTTTGAATCGATTCCGAATCGCCTGGACTATGAATCGCGATTCATTGAAGAATTAATTTTTTTCAGCACCCCTACTTATTATACTATTATATATTCAAAATACCACAGACTGCAAAAACATAATGCAAAATATGCAATTCATTAATAATAAGCAATTAATTATAAATCTGAAAAATCATTACAAATACATTTATAACAGCTTCCACTCTTCTGTTAAGACTTTCTACAAGATTTCGGAGTTTGTGTGAATTCATGCCTAATAATTTAAAAGATCATTTGCAGTCTTCGTCTCAGTTTATTCCAAATGTGTTTAACAGGGTTCAGGTCACCACAATGTACTTTATTCATTCATTCATTCATTATCTCCCACTTTATAATCTATTAGGGTCGCGGTGGGGTTCCCCATGCCCATCCAGGAGAGAACGTTTCGGGCGCTGGGCAGATAGACCCAGGACGGCGCCAATCCATCACTGGGTATGTACTTTATTTTATATACTATATGGGGTGAGGAGAAAAATTTTTTTTATAGGCATACATTCCCACAAACAAATTACAAAATCTTGTAAAAAGTCTTGACAAAAGTGTGGAAGCTGCAGTAAGTAAGAACAAAAGACAACTTAGAATAGGATATCAGCTTTTAAAATAATTGTTAATAATGTGTACTATGCACTGACCGATGTGATGCATTTTGTATCTGAAGTTAGTAAGCAATAAGATAGACTTTTCGGGGTTCTTTCTCTCTTACTAAAAATAAATGCTGCATGTTAGTCAGACAGAAGACAGCAGATCATCAGTTAATACTTAACCTCAAAATCTCCTTTCCAAAATTAACAGGTTTTTAAGCTAATAACAAAACCAAATATATGCAGCAAAAGACAACATAATGAAAATGTAATGGATTAAATCATATTAAAAATAAGCACGCTAATCTAAAACTCAAACACAGTTGAAAATACATCATTCAAAAAAATTTTTGTACCCATGACATTAAGGATGATGGGTACACTGTTGTCTGCAACAGTTCTCAACTTCAGCTCTGCTTCTTCTAGTGTGTGTGATTTCTGCAAGTTAATGTACAAAAACAAAAAGATATTTCCATAAGTGAGACAAGAAAAGATATGCAATTTGAGATAATAATGTTAAAATTTACCCTTTCTTGTGAATCCTCATTACCAGCTATATCTTTATGACATGCATCAGGGTGTCCGTCTTCTGTAAATTTATAAATAAAAAATGATAATATGATTTATGAAAACATATACTTGATGGACAAGTCAAGCTTGTGATCAGTTTACAAATCACACAAGTTATTCATAATCTCTAATGTAAATACAGTAACTGTATACTTTTGGTGTGATAATGCAGCTTAACAATTAATTGAGCACATTTATTAATGTACTTAATTAATTAATATTAATAAGCATTATTTTGTATTGACCTGGAATATGACTCAGTGTCTCTTCCTGCTGGTGCATGCTTGTTAGTACAGGAATGTGGTTACTGCTGGAACTGTCACTGTTCTCTGGAGTCCTAGTCCCTCCACTATTAACACACATTCCTTTTGGCAGCATATCTCCTTCCCATACTGTAACATAAAATGCACATTTGCATTATAATTATTATTATTAGTAGTGGTAATATTACAATCCATAAGTGTTCTTGCTGCTTCAGAAAGTACTGTGCTGCTGTTTAATGGCTGGTAATAGAGATTGACAGGACTCACGCATGTTGAGCAGGAATCTGTGCGTATGTTTTTGGGTGAGACCCATGTCCGGGAGGTTCCTTTGGCCAGGGCAAAATTCGCCAACGGAGGAGAACTTAGAGTGGATCTTCCTACATATCTGCATGAACAGGACGGCTGCAGCACCCTGTTAACGTCCACACACAACACAATATTATTAAACAACACAATTAAAATCTGGAACTGTAAGTAATGTGTGTGCCTGTTCATATGTGTGCTTGTGTCATAAGCCACAATAGGCCTACTCCCTGTAGGTTAGATAAGCTACGAAGAGAGGTAAAGGAACAGGAGACAGCCACAGGTTATGTTCTTTAAAACCCCCCAGGGAGTTATTAAATAAGTAGAAATTTAGTAATACATCTGACAAAGAATTTCATTTTAGAGTCTTAAAACTTAAAAAATGCAACTATACAGTGGTGGTGGTGTGGTTGTGACATGGCACATTATCTGTTGATAATGTAAAATGAAGGACTTTCAGTGTGAAGCACACTCCCTAAAAAACATCTATCTTCAATACAGTGAGCAGATGCTAGTCAAGAAGGTAGGTGGAAAACATACAGCCAGCTGATGTTTGTCTACAGCCAAGCTATGACTGTCAATGATAAAACCAAAATAAAAGCAACTGCAAGGACAGGTGAAAGTACAGTGCTGTTCCCACAAGCATAACAACATAATGTCAATGTTATATAAAGTTTAATTGTATTTATTGTGGAATAATATTCCTGTGTGTTTTATTCCTATCGATGTTCAGAAAACATTTAGTTTTAGCGTGTTCAATAAACGTTTGTTCTGTTCGGCCCACGACCTGAAGAGTGCTTTGAGTTTTGGCCCCCGGAGCAATTGAGTTTGACACCCATGATCCAGAGGTAGACAGCTGATTGTTTGTTTTGTTTGTTTGTTTGTTTGTTTGTTTAACGCCCCATATACTCTTAGGTTATTTACAAGGCAAGAGAGGTTAGGTATGCAGCTAGAGGTTCATACTAATTAATTTTATATTTGAAACTTTAATCCGGTTATCTTTAGGTAGGCTAGGACTTTTTTTTGTTTGTTTTTTTTTGTTTGTGGGTTTCAGTGCTTCCTTTAGCGTCTGTGGTATTTTAGTTGAGCGTCGATGCTGTATACACTTAGGGCATTCTACAAGTAAATGTTTCACAGTGAGGGGTTTGTTGCATGTTTCACAGGTGGGTGTTGGTTCTCCCTTTATCAGGTGTGCATGGGTGAGTCTGGTGTGTCCAATACGGCATCTAGAAATGGTGACCTGGTCTGTTCTGTGTTCGGGCCGTGATCTGCTTTGGATAGGTATGATGGCACATATTTCCTGTAGTTTTTTGCTTGTTTGAGCATTACATTCTGTTTGCCATAGTTTTTTGATGTATGGTGTGATGAGAAGGGCGGCATCTGTTGGTAGAAGTTTTGGGTCTCGTGGTTGGGTTGCTGCTCCCTTTCTTGCCAGTCTGTCTGCTTTTTCATTTCCAGGGAGTCCACAGTGACCTGGTACCCAGCATAGGCGTACGTCCCATTTTTTATTTTGAAGAGATTGTATCTTGTTTAGGATTTTATTTATTAGTGGGTGTTCGGTCTTGAAGCTGGCGAGCACTTGGATACAGGGCTTAGAGTCTGTGCAGATCAGAGCTTTAGTTTTTTGCGTTGCTTCTTTAGAGTTGAGTGCCATGAGTAGAGCCTGTGCTTCTGCAGTAAAAACTGAACTTTGTGGGTGTAAACCGATGTTGGTAGATTCCTCCACTGTTACAACTGCTGCAGTAACTTGATTTGTGGTTTTAGAGCCATTTGTATATAGGGTGAAGTGTGTTGGATATTGTTCTCTTATTTTCAGAAAGTCTGTCAAATACTTAATTGGGTGAATGGTTGGTTTTCGTTTTTTTGTCGAATCCATGATGATATTTGGTTTGATTAATTTCCAGGGTGGAAAAGGTTTTGTATATGTGTTTCTGATGAAGTCCATAGGTAGATAGCTGAAGTGTATGTAATAAAAGTTATTAATAACATATGCTACTCAGAACAACACTCATATATGGCACCTTCATAGTCCTATTAATGCAGTCACCTAATCGCATTTTTCATTTTGAGTCAAAACAAGCAGTTGTATTTGTTGCATCAGCATCTTCTATATAACTGAACTGTTTTGGGTTTGATAGCACAAATATCTGTTTATAATCTCAAGTGACTATGAAATTCATGTACTGTATACAAGTAACAGGAGACCTAAGACTTGATTTTTTTCTGTACTACGTAACTTGCGAGGGTCTTAGATACAATTCAGTGTTTCACTGTGTGTTTCACTGTGTGCGTGCATGCACCAATGTGTGTGTGTGTGTGTGTGTGTGTGCGCGCAGTGCGTGCATGTACCCAGCCCACTGCATCCAGAGCTGTGTATCTTGGCAGTCCAGTATAGCAAAACTCTGTTGTTCTTTTGTTCTTCTTCTGATTACCATCGTCTCCTCTTTGAGATCTGTGTGAAAAGTTATTAATAATATGAAAATCCGTGTTATACTGCACTATATAACTAAGCTGTATTAAATGTTTACTTTATTCGTCATTGAAAAATAAAAACATATTCACAAAAGCCTGCTATTTTCTTAAAATGTAATTAAAATTTTATCAGGATACAATAATGTATGATATATATACAATATGTACAATACATAATAATAATAATACAATAGTGTTAATGTGACTTTTAAGGGACAGTATGTATTATGTGAATGGTGGTGTAATGGTATACAACAGAGCCACTGTAAACAAATGTTAACCATGAAATTAAAAATGACTTAGACAAATTACCGGCTGGTTGACAACACCGCTGATGAACCGATGACTTCATCTTCAACATGGTTTGAAAGACGAAAAGTGGAGTTGTTTCCATGGTAACGACCCAAAGCTGGTCATAAAAGGTGTTTAAAAAGAGAAAAAAACAGACAAATATCAGATATGATTAAAGGAACAAACTACCACTTTTTCACAATACTTATATGCTTCTTTACACATTGTACGTTTTCTACATTTACTGTGTAATTTGTACAAGGCATTTTCAGAACTCTTAGTGACCTTTAGACTAATGTGAAATTACATTTAGTCAATTAACAGATGCTTTTAACCAAAGCACCTTACAAATCAGAAACAAATTATCATATTGCAAATCGATTTACCATTTTTAAGAAAAATCAGGCAGCTCACATGCCATTGAACAGTCTGATTTCTTTTTTTTTATCTTCTCAGATGATTATGAACATAATGCATGTTGTGGACTGCCTAATGTTTTCTTAAATAGTAGAAGACTACTTGTCTGTGTGGCTGCATCACTATCAACTTGCAATCTCATATAGAGAGACAATATTTATATCTCACTTATAAAGTTTATGTTATGTATAGATGTATCCAAATTCACTGGCCGGCCACTGTTATTACTGCACTATATGTAAATAATACGGTACCGTACTTTATATTCCACTTCTGCTTAGATACTAATTTTATTGCCACTGTACTTGTACACCGATCAGGCAGCTCACATAAAATTGGAAAGTTTGATATCTTTTTTTATCTTCTCAGATGATTATGAACATAGAGCATGTTGTGGACTGCCTAATGTTTTCTTTGTGAATAGACAGACAATACTTGGCCTTGCAATCTCATTTAGAGAGACACTATTTATACCTCACTTACATAGTATTCATTCTATAACATTTATATTTATTTTATTTTTTATATTTATTTTATTATATCCATCCATCCATTATCTTTCGCTTTATCCTCTACTAGGGTCGTGGGGGGGTGGGGGGGGGGTTCAGGTGCTGGGCAAATACACCCAGGACAGGGCACCAATCTATCGCTGGGCACACACTCATTTACTCACACAGACACACAGACACACACACACACTCTATAATGGGGTAATTTGGAGAATTCAATTGACCTTACTACATGAATTTGGACTGTGGGAGGAAACTGTAGAACCTGGAAACCCAGATTGTAATTTAAACCGGGAATCCCTAGTGCTGAGAGACAAACGTGCTAACCACTAAGCCACCGCGCTGCCTATATATATATTCATTCATTCATTATCTCCCGCTTATCCTCTATTACCCAGCTTACCCAGCGCCCGAGACGTTCTCCCCTGGATGGGCATGGGGAAACCCACCGCGACCCTATTAGAGGATAAAGCGGGAGATAATGAATAAATGAATAATATATTATAAAGTTGAATCTAATTTACTAATAAATAATAAACTATATATTTCTAGCTATACTAATTCACTTTGTATATTTTTTTACAAATTTAGATTTTTTTACTTTATTGTAAAATTACTGAAATAACACGAATCATCCCAAACCTTGCACGAAACATTAGTAGTCCATGCATGTGTCATTTAAACCAATTTACTCGAATGTTATGCTGATTACAGCAGTGTTCATCAAAAACATTAAAGTCAACTTCAGATCAATTTTATAGCAGTACTGTATAAATTGACCTCTGTCTAGTCGTAAATGAAATATGAGTGTGTAAAACTTAAACATACGAATACGTGTATAAGATATAAACAGAACGTGATGCATAAAAACAGTTTAAATGTTTAAAATGAACTTTAAAATGAACCTTTTGCCAATGTCACTAAGGACACTCACCTCTTCCCAACAAAGTCTGAATCCTCCACATGTTTACTTGGGGCAGCTGTCCACCAGTTTAACCGCTGCTCGAAAATGTAATGTAGTAGTTTTAAGCTTTATTAATGTTACGAATAAACACCTTGCTACTACGCAGCCATCTTAGCTCACGAGACACTACATGTGGGCGGAGCTTAACTTGAAAGGAGGTGATGCAAGGCGAATGACGAAATTTATAAAAAAAAATAATATAATGTTGTTTAAAATGAATTTATCATTTTTGATTGGTTAATTTAATCTACTCAATCTTGGACTTTTTATCTTTGGATATCGACATTTATACATCATCAATGTGAATCGATCTGTTAGAATAAAGGGGGGAAAGAAGTAAAAGCAGCTATACAATGTAATAGAATGAATCTTATTCTAGGTGTCTAAAAAAGCACTAAAATATTTATTACAGTTATTGAGGTAAACATGCATAAGTCTATGTCTCTGAATGTCCTTTTGTCATCAAGGACTTACAGTTGCATGAACAAATCATTTTCATTAAATAGTCTTTTTTCCGTTGTCGGCTTTTGTGTCCTAAATCAATACTGGATTTAGATCCATAGTAACGTTCTTGTCACTAGTCAACAATTTGAATCAGTATAAATTGGAAAATTAAACTCAAGTAAATACCAAAATTCACAAAGCACAAAGTTTACCTTTAAGGGCCTTTGCTCCTTTAGTAGACCCACAACCTTCAGATTTATAGTCCAACACCCTAACCACTAAGCTATTGCAATTATTAATAATAATAATAATAATAATAATAATAATAATAATAATAATAATAATTCATTCATTCATTATCTTCCGCTTATCCTCTATTAGGGTCGCGGTGGGGTTCCCCATGCCCATCCAGGGGAGAACATCTCAGGCGCTGGGCAGATAGACCCAGGACAGGGCGCCAATCCATCGCTGGGCACACATTCACTCACACAGACACACTCTAAACGGGGCAATTTTGAGAATTCAATTAACTTGATCCATGTTTTTGGACTGTGGGAGGAAAC
>JAFMOD010000296.1:32565-63627 GCA_019802435.1 Corydoras maculifer | reverse complement strand
AGGGCGCCAATCCATCGCTGGGCACACATTCACTCACACAGACACACTCTAAACGGGGCAATTTTGAGAATTCAATTAACTTGATCCATGTTTTTGGACTGTGGGAGGAAACCGGAGAACCCGGAGGAAACCCACGCAGACACGGGGAGAACATGGAAACTCCACCCAGATGGGGATTCGAACCGGGAATCCCTAGCGCTGAGAGGCAAACGTGCTAACCACTAAGCCACCGTGCCGCCGTAATAATAATAATAATAATAATAATAATAATAATAATAATAATTATTATTATTATTATTATTATTACTATGATTATTAATAATAATAATAATAAATATTATTATTAATTAATTGCATGAAACAATTAATTGCTGCTAGTATTAGTATTATTCTTATTATTTAATCATTCATTCATCTTCCGCTTAATCCTCTACTAGGGTAGGCAAGATAGCTCAGTGGTTAAGGTGTTGGGTTGTCAATCTGAAGGTTGGGGGTTCGAATCCCACTGAAGTTACCAATGTGGGTCCTTGAGCAAGGCCCTTAACCCTCATTGCTCCAGGGATGTTGTGATTAACCCTGTCTTCACCTTGTAAGTCTGCTAAATGACCAAATGTAATGTAAATGTAGGGTTGGGGAGGGGGGGTCCACTATGTCCATCTAGAGGAGAAAGTTTCAGACTGGGCAGATATACCCAGGACAGGGTGCCAATTAATCATCAGGCACACCCTCAAGCACAAACACAAACCACAATGAGCACTTAAATCCGTGTTTTTTGACTGTGGGAAAACATTTGAGAACCCAGAGAAAACCCACGCGGACACAGAGGGAACATGCAAACTCCATCCAGCGCAAAGAGGCGAATGTGCTAACCAGTTAGCCAAATGTGCTGCCCTTATTATTATTATTATTATTATTATTATTATTATTATTATTATCACTCATCAGCATTTTGAATTTGCGACTGTATAACTAAGACTATATATAAGGTAACTGTAAAATAATATTTAAACACTAGAGGGCGCCACACTAAATCATAAAGAATAACTAAAACAATACCACAGACATCTTAAATTAAGAACATTTTCTAAATCACAAGTCAGTGTTACATTTTTGTAAACTTCACTACAACACTATATTTGTTTTTATGATTAAAAATTTTAAGTTGTTGACATTTAACTATAGGCTTTTAAGAACCAAACATCCTAAGTTTTTTTAGGCGGGAAATATTTCGCAACACCAAATCAGCATTAGTTTAGCTGGATAATGGATTTTCATACATATATTCTGATTTCAAACTTTCTTTAGCCTTTTTTTCTTTTACTTAAGTGCATCATTAAAATGCTATAATTTTGTTTTTTGAATTGTAGAGAACCCAGAAAAAACTCTGGATCCACAGCGCTGAGAGGTAAATGTGCTAACCACTGCATCCACTGTGCCACCTGCATTTAAACTTATGTTGACCAATCAAGGGAATCCAGTATCTGTGCAATACTCCTGTCCTGATTCGCTGACTGAAAAGAATAGTTGTGAAATCTGATTGGCTGACTAAGGTAACTGAACATGCAGTTGGTTAGGTTTGCATTACTGCACCATTAATACATTAAATATTATATTAGGGTGGTTCACTTTTCAGTTGAAAAATATGTATAGGAGCATATCAATATAAAATAATAATTTAAATTTAATATAATGGGAACTTATTTATTTGCATTTAAATATAATGCCTATTAAACTTTTTAAAAAGCCCATATAAAGTTTGGTAAACTTTTATAAGAATTTGATTTATGCAGTGATTTGAATGAACTTTACAGCAAATGGTGTTTGTAATGTGGCCAACCTGACTTAATAGATCAAAACTAAATCAAACAGTTTAGTAGGAGATTTCAGACTTGGTTTGAGTTTAAATGCTCGCAGTAATGCAAACCTAACCAACTGCATGTTCAGTTACCTTAGTCAGCCAATCAGATTTCACAACTATTCTTCTCAGTCAGCGAATCAGGACAGGAGTAATGCACAGATACTGGATTCCCGTGACTGGTCAACATAAGTTTAAATGCAGGTGGCACAGTGGTTGCAGTGGTTAGCACATTTACCTTTCAGCGCTGTGGATCCAGAGTTTTTTCTGGGTTCTCTACAATCCAAAAAACAAGTTAATTGTTTTAAATTGCCATCACATATTGTGTGTGAGTATGTGCCAAGCAATAGATTGTCACCCTGTCTTGTGTGTATCTGTCCAGCGCCAAGCATGAGATGCAATGAGATAAAGTTTAAATGCCCATAAACAGGTGACTATTTCTATAAACAGTCCTGGCAAAAAGCCTATAATGATAATAAAAAATAAACAAAATGTTAACAAAACTGAAATTTGTTAATGTTTTAAAAAACATAAAATTAAACATCATCAGGTGCCACAGTATTTGAGTGAACTTATTCAATTGTATAAGCCAACATGTGAGCTCAAATCTCAGTGCTGGTTTGCTTTTAGCTCCTAGATTAAATAAAATTACTGCTGGTGGAAGAACGTTCTCCCCCAAGGCTCCTCAACTTTGGACTATCCTTCCAGTTACTGTTTGTGATTCTGAATCACCATCAATCTTTATAAGTTGATTAAAAACACATTTATTTAATTTTTCACCTTTTCACCTTTTCACTCAGCTCATCATTTGTAGAGGGTGTGGCACTATAATGATGGCAGTCCTGCAAGATAGACTTATATAGATGCAATTGCTTTAGTTTTTCAAATTGTTTCAATTGTTAAACCTGATAACTACACAATCTGTACACGGTTGTCCTACTCTGTTGATGCTGCCTGGCCACTCAAGGAGGGTGAGTTCTCCACTGAGGCTTGATCCTCCCAAGGTTTCTTCCTAAAATAACAACATAGGAGGGGTTTTCTTGCTGGCGCCTATCGCTTCGGGTTGCTCTTTGGGGGTTTAAAGGCTTACAACACTGTAAAGCTGCTTTGTGACAATGTACTATTGTAAAAAGCTCTATATAAATAAATTACTTGAACTTAAATATGAATATGAAGTTCATCACATCACTCTCAGTCACCTCATCTGGTTCTGGGCAAATCACTTTAACTTTTTATTTAATCTTCTATTGACTTCAGTATTACACCCTCCCTAGGTTTTAACTTTTGGTATAGCCATGAAGATTGCTCTGGCAAAGTGCTCCACTTGCAGCCATGATGACTATATTTAGGTGTCTTTGCACCTGTTGTTGATTATGTTCCAGCCTTAATTGATTTAGTATTTGAGCTCACAATACCTTTTAGTCAAGACTGGGACATTGCTATTTTATGTATGGTTTCCTTTGTTCGACTGCGCTTATGCAGTCCAAGGCCAAAATTTCTAAACACACTCAAAGCTGGGGACATAATGAGCAACAGGTGTGCACGCAACTGCACCCAATTTACCAGCGCAATCTTTGCAACTAGAGCTAAAAGAAATAAAAATTTGTCATGGATATTGTTACAGTACCTACCATATGAGTGGCTTCTGAAGTTTCTAGCCTGCCCAAACTACCCCCTACAGTAGGGGAACATGAGAGTGGGTATATTTGGAACCAACCCAAAAATAATTAAGTAAATAAATGTAGAATAAGAAAGTGAAAGTAACAAAAATGCCTTTGTAATGTCAGGCAGAATATGATCCTGTCTCAGAAACAGAAACAGGGAGGGGCCAGTGTGCATTTATCTCATAAAACCCACTGAAGTCATTGTAATGTACCTCACCATATTAAAACGTGTTCTTTGTGTGTGTGTGTGTGTGTGTGTGTGTGTGTGGCCTGTACTGTAATTACAGTTCCTCCCACACTGCTGTGTTCCTCTAGCTAGATAGCTGTCAGCTTCATGCTTTCTGTTCAGCATGCTTCTATGTTAAATTAAACTTTATATAAAATATATCCTTTAGCAAAATAAATAGCTTTTTTAACACTCCACCATGAAAAACAACAAACTAACCAGTCAGCTGCTTGAAGTATTTTAAAGTGAAACCTGATGTCAGGCTTAGATGTGGTCACTCTGGTCAGGAGTGTCTTTTTTTTCAAAGCTTGCTATATTCAGCCGGTGTTCTAGTACTGATTTAACACAACCACACTGACTGCTTTGCCTGTATTAAATCCATATAAAGATGTTTCAGTGCTAAAGTTCGTCAGAGTACAATCTTTTTGGTCTTTGTGTCAGTCATTTGAAAATGTTTATCATCCCTCTTCAAGCAAGGTCTGCAGTCGCTCAAACTGAACTGAGATGTTCATTCATTTATTAATTATTTTTTGCTTAATCCTCTGCTAGGGTTGCTGAGAGGGAGGGGGGTGTTCATATGCCCATGCCCATGCCCTTTCAGGGGAGAGCTTTTTGAGCACTGGTTAGATACACCCAGGACAGGGCACCAATCTATCGCTTGGCACACTCACTTACACAGACACACAGACACAGACACAGACACAGACACACACACACACACACACACACACACACACTCTCTCTCTCTCTCTTTCTCTCTACATGGGACAATTTAGAGCATTCAATTTACTTCGAATCAACATTTTTGGACTGTGGGAGGAAACCGGAAAAACTCTTGTGACCCTTGCGAACATGGCATAAACAAGTAAAACAGTCACCACAAACACATCCCACAATACACAATATCCAGAGTACACACTACACACACACACACACACTGACCTAAAACACCTTAAACACACAACAAAAATATAAGTCCACTATTAAACATCTAGCAGATACTTTATGACACTATCCCATGTGTGTTCAAAATATCTAAAAACCATCCCATACGTGGCCAAAACTTTTGTTACACAAACCCAACAGGTGTTCGTGGGTGTGTGTGTATGTGTATGTGTGTGTATGCCCCCCCCCCCCCAAAGACCCTAGTAGAGGATTAAGTGTAAGATAATGAATAAATTAACCCAACAGGTACCAATATATAATGGAACACCTAAAGACATGTCCATCACCAGTCATACACCATCATACTACATGTCTCTTGTAATGATTTTGACCATTAGAAAACTTCTTGTAAATGTTTTTCTCTGTTTTCAATAACACTAATTAAAATAAATATGTAAATATGAGTGAGTTTTATGAATGACAGTACAATATTATATTAATGATATGATATGCACTACACTATGCAGATCGCCTCATAAATATTGCCTTAGTAC
The DNA here is from genome assembly GCA_019802435.1 of Corydoras maculifer. Lineage (NCBI taxonomy): Eukaryota > Metazoa > Chordata > Actinopteri > Siluriformes > Callichthyidae > Corydoras > Corydoras maculifer. The sequence goes on along the minus strand of JAFMOD010000296.1, from coordinate 58,443 downwards.
CCTTTTTTTTTAACCACAGGGTCACATTCGCCAATTAACTGGTAGACATTTTTATTTGCAGCACTGTGTCTTTGGACTTAATCCAATGGTAAATATCTTCACCACAACACAGGGTTTATTGTTGTTATAGTGTCTTCCACTGCTTTTCATCACATCCGAGTCATTTTGGAAAGTCACCAGGGATGTACTGGAAACAGTATCAGAATGCAAAGCATGTGTCACATTTTAAAAGCTCTTTGATAGCAGATGTTATTCATTCTGATGTAGCGTAATCAAGTCAAACTCTGTTATCCTTCAGGGCTTTACTGGCTAACAAGTACTTCTTTGTACAGATGTACAGAGTATATTTAAATATAATCATGTTTCATTTAGAATATTATTCGCTATAAAATATTATTTGATATTATTTAGAATGTGATTTTTTTGTTTATTATATGATAACCAGAATTTAATGAAAAGTAATTGATACTACTTTAATTATCAGTTGGTCAAGTGAGGCTATTTAATAAACTGGTCTAGAAATAATATTTATCTACAAATGTATCTTTTGCAAATAAAACAAATTAAGACAAACTCCCACTCAGGAGACATTAGCTAGTAGTCTTAACCCTCTTTTTTATGAAGTTCACTCCATTATGTCTGTGTTGGAATCAATAAAATCAATATTGTTTTTCAATTAGGTAATGTAAAATAAGTTATCATTATTTTATTTATCATTATTATTATCATTATATTATATATATCATTATATATATTTAATTATCATTATAATAATTATTGTTATTTTGTCTTGCTACATAATAAATTTATTTAAACATATTTAAACACATTTAACTTCTTGTTTTTTTTTTTTTTTTTTTTTTTTTTTTTGCAAACAAGAAACTTTTGGAAACAAATTGTCCATTGGAAATTCTTAAATTTTTATAATTTGGCAGTTGGTGTCCAATTCTACTCCAGAGGGTTAAAATTCCACCTACATGCTTGGGTGGAAAAATTCTGATTGGCTGGCTATTCATTTAGAGTTCAACTATTGCCACTCCTCTAAGCATGTGGTCCTGGGCTTTAGTTGTGTAATGAGATCACCTTGTTAGTAAACTGCTAGCTTTAGGCTATATATGGCATCACACAGGAAATTACCAAATGCAAAATTTCCAGAATATCCTAATGGCACAGTGAGTGTGTAACAATTGGCAAGAATTATAGCAAAAAAATCTTATAAAATCCTCTTATAGAGTCCTGAGGGTTAACTGGATTGCTTCCTTTTTTTTCTTTGGGTTACGAAGGAGTGAGCAAATGGAGGAGGAGGAGGAAAGGAGCATAGCAGAGCACTAAATTGGGGGGCTGGTAGACAAGAGGCCATAGAGGGGGGCTTCAGTCTTACTAAAAGATTGGAATTGAAGTAAGAAAAGAAGCCTAAGCGGGAAGAGAGAGAGAGGGAGATGGCAACAGGAGAGATCTCCACTCTTCATCCAGCGTCAGCTGATGGATTTCTGCCAGGAAATTTTAAAGAGCCTAAAAGACTTTACTGTAAAAATGGAGGCTTCTTCCTGCGCATCAACCCCAATGGACAAGTGGATGGGATCCGAGAGAAGAATGACCCCAACAGTAAGTAAGCATTTTCCAAATAATTATTGGCAACCATTTACCTAATATAACTGCTAGATAGTGTGCCCAGAAAGAAGGAAGAAAAGTATAGAAAGTAACAAGAGACTACCATAAGATTGGTGGGAAAAGCATTTTTATACTATTCAAATAGAAAGACAAAGAAGCAGAGTGAGGAAAGGAAAAGGAAAAGAGAAAGGGGAATATTGCTACTCTTTAGGTCATTGTTTACACTCAGACATTTTGTAGCTACATCGCTCACTGAAAGAGAGAGAGAAGCAATACAAAGCATCTTTATGCAGTACGGCAGCAGGGAGAATTATCCAACCCAAGTTTCCATCCGACCATTCAGTGTAGGATTTGCTCCATGATGAATGACTATAGATTTAATAAGTCATTAATAAGAACTTAAAGCCTAAATCACTGCCTGTTTAAACTTTATACCATTCCATAAAAGTCTAGACATTTTGCAAATTACTGAAAAGGCACATACACTCACCATGTGCTCACCGCAGTCCAAAGTCATTCATTTCTGAATGCAGGCGCAACAAAGCACTAGATGACATGAAAAGTTTAATTTTATGCCTACAAGCAGAGACAGAGTTTAGTGACAGTCAGGCATATAACAAATATGTTTCCCTGAAGTTTTGATCCTGTGAATTGTTTTTATTAATTCCAACAATTTAGTTCCAAATGATTCAAATGGCACATGGAACCACAAAAGCAGGCAAGGCAGTATATACATTTACTGGCCACTTTATTAGGTACATCTTCTTGTTTCTACAATTATAATTTATTTTATTAGCTCCACTTGCGTTATTTTTAAGAAAACGGTTTTGATAAAGTGATCTATTACACACAGAGGAATTTATTTACATTCAACCCATCTGTGCAGTGAAACACACACATAAACACACACTGGTGAAGTGAGCACACGTGCCCGATGCGGTGAGGAGCCCTGTACATGGCGTCCGGGGAACAATTGGGGTTAGGTGCCTTGCCCAGGAGCAATTGTAGCGTAGTATTTGGTGGGACCAGGAATCAAACCGGGACCTTTAGGTCACAGGGGTGTTCCCTTAACCACAAGTCCATACTTGCCATCACTATCACGTTGGAGTTGTACATTTAAAGATATACAATATGTCCAGTTGCTTCTCTGCTGTTTAACTTTTACTTTTATGAAACTTACTTTGTCCTATAATGGTCAGTTTCAACTTTTCCTTTGACAAAACTTACTCTGTCCTATAATGGTCAGGACCACCACATGGGTGGTGAATAATTCTCATGCACTGCAGTAACATGGTGGTGATATTGTGTTACTGTGTGTTGCAATGGTACAAGTGGATTCTACAAAGCAGTAGTGGTAAAGTTTATGAAACAATGTTTACTCACTGTGCACTTTATTAGACACATTAGCGATAGGGCGTGGTAGCTCAGAGGTTAGGATATAGGGCTATCAACCTGAAGGTTGTGGGTTCAAATCCCAGGACAGTTGAAGTTACCAATGTGGGTCCTTGGATCTTAAGAAACTTAACCCTTATTGCTCCAGGGGCACTGTATCAACCCTGTGTTCTGACCCCAACCATGGAGTTGGGATACTTGTAAGTAGCTTTGGATAAAAGCGTCTGCTAAATGACTAAACGTAGCCCCATGGCTCTTCCTCATAGGTGTAAAATCAGAGACAGTAGAACAATTAATGCTGCAGTTTGTGTTAGTTATCCTCTAATCATTCCTCAGTTTTCACAGGATGCAAATAAAATGTACATTACAAATTCAATAATGAAATGTAAATGTATATAGTGTATATAAAAGTAAATATAAACTATATGCATGCAATGTCAACAACTTTGTGACATGCAGAATCAAAGTCTGCAGACACACCGGTAAACTTTTTTTAATTTTTTTAAAGTACTAATATAAAGTGTAAAAACAGTTACAGCTGATAAATTGCAGGGAAAACTAGCAGATGTTACAACTGCATGTATGACTTTGACATGAGTAAGTTTATATATGTTTGCATAGTTTAGGTTTGAATGTGTGTGCATTTACCATAAATCTTTATATAAAATTAAAATTGCTTTAGTCCATGGTTTAAATCCAAGTCTCGTTGGAGTTTTTCCATGTTCTCCCTGTGTCCATGTGGGTTCCCTCCGTGGGTTTGTCGGTTTTCTACCACAGTCCAAAAACAAGGATTCAAGATAAATTGAAAATGAATAATGTGTGCTGTGTGAGTCTGTGCATTTGATTAAATAGCCATTCATTATCTGTACATAATAACATATAGGATACTATATGTTTTATATATATTCACAGTAATTTTACATTCCACTTGTATTTTTTTACTTTTAAACTACCTCATTGTATTATAATTTCATAGAAATGTCTGTTTATTTCTTTCATAAAGGCTGTGTACAGTCTTGTTGATTTTAGTGCATTACAATACATGTGTGCACTCACCAAGACAAATTCCTTATAAGTGAAACATACTTGGCGAAATAAAGTGATTCTAATTCTGATTTACTTTAAATATGAAATAACCAAGTTGTTTTCTGGAATGCAGTATACCATGTAAAGTGTCCTTGCAGGGCACCCCTGATACACACAATCACACAAAGTCTTAATGTGGTTTCTATGATGCATTCTGGGTTTAGTGTGAGTAGTACACATAGTTTGCCAATGCAGTAAGAAATCCAGTTTTACTTTTTAACTACTTGAGACATTGTTGACTGACCCTTTCATGGCACGCACATCTCATATTAATATTTTGAAAATACTACACAGTAACTGCTTCTCGTTACAGGGCATACTATACTGCCCATTTTATAACATTGGCAATCTGTTAGTGTGATATTGTTAATACTACACCATTTTCTTTTTTAATTTTATTAATTTATATTTAATTTTATTTTGAGTTGAGTTACGGGTCGCCGCATCAGGATAGATCCACATACTCTAAATGTCAGTTTTACACCTACCCTTTAGTCAGGCTTGGGAATTGTACTACTAGTACACTGAAATAAATGTCCCAGTCTTGCCAGCTTAGTATCTCTGATTTACCTCTCGGCATGTCTCGGATTTGGGAAAGAACCAAAGACCCTCAAGAAAATCCAACCAGGCACAGAGAGGACGGAAAAACAGAAATGATCAAAAACAGTCTCCTTTTGCTGTGGGATCAATATAGAATATAACTCTTCAAACTTTATAATTTTCGTAAAAATATATTATGAAGTAAATGCGCTGTAAACATTTGTTGTATCAAGGCCTGTAACGTAACAGCTGATCCAGTGTAGCTTTGGGAATCTGACTGAATAACTTGTTTTCTATGGAACATTAACCAGATTTCCAATTCCGATTAAAAGCACTGTAGTCTCCATCGATCTGAAACAGTATATCAGAAAGATTGTAAATGTGGATTAGGTCTAATAAACTTTTGTTATTAGTTTAAACAATTTTATGCTATGCTGCAAGTTTTGGAAACACCCTTTTCAATAAAACTGTTCTTGTGCTCGAAAGGCCATAAAGACAGCATTTTAACAGTGTATAGCAAGTGAACTTTAGCAGTCTGCACAGGGGTCTAACCACAAGTCTACTGAACACACACGCATATGTATATATGGTTTGCTAGACCTTCTCATCCAAGACCAATGCCTAAAAACACAAAAAGAAAAAATCCTTCAATTGAGTGACAAAAAAATACCACACACATACCCTTTATTACTGTAGATTGATTTCACAAAACAGTGGGGCCTGATTCAGTTGTAGAATTGTGGTTCATAGATGTCTGTCTAACTTATAGCGCTAAAATATGTTTATCCCTTCCTTTCTCTTTCTAGTTTCTGACTCTGTAGCTCATAGGTGCTCATAGGTGTCAAACTGATATCTGATATCTCAGATATCTCATATGTCATATAATGGCACTGTGATGTTTTTTGAATCATGCTTATATTTTGAATTTGTATGATTTTGGGAGAAACATTTTTATGGAAAGCAGAAATATTTAAAGATATTTAAAGTTTAAGTTTAAGTTTAAGTTTAAAAATGCCCAAGAGCAAATAAAACGGAATGTCTTGATTTGTTATTTTTACTTTGTGGAAAAGAATAATTTTTGTTTTATTTTTTCATGTTTTTTGTAGCATGTTCATATTTTTATCTTTAACATTTTGACAAGAGATTCATTTATATACAGCAAAGTCTTTCAAGTTATATAAAGGTTAAGTTTATTTATTGTGGAATAATATTCCTGTCTGGTTTTTTTTTCCTACTCTTGGTCAAAAAACGTTTACGTTTATTGTGTTTAATAAATGTTTTGTCCTGTTCAGCCCACGACCTGAAGTGTGCTTTGAGTATTAGCCCCCAGTGAAATTGAGTTTGACACCTCTGCTGTAGCTCTTTTACCTGTTTATTAATCACTGATGATTTTAATGTAATTAATTAATCACAAGAACCCACATCGCAGCATCTCATTGCAGACTTGTGCACTTGTTACACATATTTTCTGTTTATTTTAAATGAGTTTTTTTCTGTTATATGTATTAAAAATGTATTTGTCAAAGCAGTTGGAAAATATATTGAAATATTCCCATAACACCATTAAGGTCTGGTATAAAATTTAGGAATACTTAATGTGGATGGTCAGCATTTATGCCAATTTGGGGGAACGATGTTTCGTTCTGTCAGAAATTATCCCAGATTTAATCTGTGCGCAAATAAGGAACTAATTAAGGGTATAAATCTATATGACGAAAATAATTAGCTTTATACATTCAAAAAAATTAACAAGCAATATTATGTTTCCAAAACCCATTTAAAAAAAATATCTGGGTGGAGTTTTCATGTTCTCCCTGTCTTCCCACAGTCCAAAAACATGAATTCAAGGTAAATTTAATACTCTAAGTTGCCACATATAGTGTGAATGAGTGAGTGTGTCCAGCAAAAAGATTGGTGCCCTGTCCTAGTTGTATCTGCACAGTACCTGAAACATTTCCCCCTGGATGGGAAAACCCTCCGCGGCCCTAATAGAGGATTAAGCGCAAGATAATGAATGAGTGAATGAAATTAGAAGTTATATTCTAGCTTCGCAGATAAAGCCTGATAATAAACGTGATTGGTCTTTACTTACATATAGTAAGTGTGATGTGAAGGTAGGAACACTAGTTTACTGTAAGGGAATGTATGTATGTTTTTTTTGGGGTAGGGCTGTGATAGATATATTTAATTAAACTGCTTTTGTGCCCAAAACTGTATTCTGTGTTTTTTTCCAGAAAATACATATAAGCATGGGCGGCACGGTGGCTTAGTGGTTAGCACGTTCGCCTCTCAGCGCTAGGGATTCCCGGTTCGAATCCCCATCTGGGTGGAGTTTCCATGTTCTCCCCGTGTCTGTGTTTACTCCCACAGTCCAAAAACATGGATCAAGTCAATTGAGTTCTCCAAATTGCCCCATATAGAGTGTGTCTGTGTGAGTGAGTGTGTGCCCAGCGATGTATTGGCGCCCTGTCCTGGGCAGCGCCCGAGACGTTCTCCCCTGGATTAGCATGGGGAACCCCACCGTGACCCTAATAGAGGATAAGCGGGAGATAATGAATGAATGAATAAACATATAAGCATATATTAGCATATGCCTCCTCCATGCAAAACATTATGTTTTGTAAATGGAAAAATATGGAATCACTAACAGTGGGTCAGTGATTGAAATTGCTTTTTCAATGTATGGCATTTGAAAAACTGACATTCGCAAAGAAAAATGAAATGTAGTTAATGTAGTTAACTAAAATAAGTGAATTTTGGAAGGTCCGGTAAATTTTTTTTATCATTTTTTGGAAAAAGACTAAACAAATAAATGTTTTTAGTAAATAATAATCATACCTTATTGTAATGCTGTTGTAAATTTCAGTTAATTTTAATTACTGCATCTTATTTTTTATTTATCATATATATATATATATATATATATATATATATATATATATATATATATATACACACACATTCGTAAATATATACATTCATTTTTTATTTTATTTATTCATTTAAATATTTGTTACTTACAGTGCATCCGGAAAGTATTCTCATCGCTTCACTGTGAACATTTTCTTACGTTACAGCCTTATTCCAAATTGTATTACATTAATCTCTTTCCTCAAAATTCTACACAAAATACCCCATTATTACCATGTGAAAAAAGTTTTCTTGAAAGTTTTGAAAATTCATGAAAAATAAAAAACTAAGAAATCATATTTACATAAGTATTCACAGCCTTCGCCATGAAGCTCAAAACTGAGCTCAGGTGCATCCTGTTTCCATTGATCATCCTTTAGATGTTTTTACAGCTTAAATGAAGTCCACCTGTGGTAAATCCAGTTGATTGGACATGATTTGAAAAGGCACACACCTGTCTATATAAGGTCCCACAGTTGACTGCATGTCAGAGGGCAAACATGGGGAAGCATAGAGGTCAAAGGAATTGTCTGTAGACCTCCGAGACAAAATTGTCTCGAGGCACAAATCTGGGGAAGGATACAGAAAAATTTCTGCTGCTTTGAAGGTCCCAATGAGCACAGTGGCCTTCATCATTTGTAAATGGAAGAAATTTGAAACCACCAGGACTCTTCCTAGAGCCGGCCGGCCGTCTAAATTGAGCAATCGGGGGAGAAGGGCCTTGGTCAGGGAGGTGACCAAGAACCCAATGATTACTCTGTCAGAGCTCCGGCGTTCCACCGTGGAGATAGGAGAACCTTGCAGAGGAACAACCATCTCTGCAGCAATCCACCAATCAGGCCTGTATGGCAGAGTGGCCAGGCAAAAGCTACTGCTTAGTAAACGGCACAAGGCAGCCCGTTTGGAATTTGCCAAAAGGCACCTGAAGGACTCTCAGACCATGAGAAACAAAATTCTCTGGTCTGATGAGACAAAGATTGAAATATTTGGTGTGAATGCCAGGCGTCATGTTTGGAGGAAACCAGGCACTGCTCATCACGAGGCCAATACCATGCCTACAGTCAAGCATGGTTGTGGCAGCATCATGCTATGGGGATGTTTTTCAGCAGCAGGAACTGGCAGACTAGTCAGGATAGAGGGAAAGAAGAATGCAGCAATGTTCAGAGACATCCTGGATGAAAACTTGCTCCAGAGCGCTCTTGACCTCAGGCTGCGGTGACGGTTCATTTTTCAGCAGGACAACGACCCGAAGCACACAGCCAAGATCTCAAAGGAGTGGCTTCAGGACCACTCTGTGAATGTTCTGGAGTGGCCCAGCCAGAGCCCAGACTTGAATCCAATTAAACATCTCTGGAGAGAACTGAAAATGGCTGTGCACAGATGTCTCCCATCCAACCTGATGGAGCTTCAAAGGTACTGCAAAGAAAAATGGGCAAAACTGCCTAAAGATAGGTGTGCTAAGCTTGTGGCATCATATTCAAAAAGACTTGAGGCTGTAGTTGCTGCCAAAGATGGTTCTACAAAGTATTAAGCAAAGGCTGTGAATACTTATGGAAACATGATTTCTTTGTTTTTTAATTTTAATAAATTTTCAAAACTCTCAGGAAAACTTTTTTCACATGGTCATAATGGGGTATTTTGTGTAGAATTTTATAGGAAAGAGATTAATTTAATACAATTTGAAATAAGGCTGTAACGTAACAAAATGTGGAAAAAGTGAAGCGATGTGAATACTTTCCGGATGCACTGTATTTGTCACATATACACGGTCAATCTGACATAGGAAACATGCTGTAGTCACAAAAAGACACATAAAGACCTGGAGAAAACTCACGTGGAGATGGGGAGAACATGGAGATGGGGAGAACTCCAAATATAGATTGGGATTCGAACCTGGATCTCCATCACTGAAAGACGAACGTGCTAACCACTAAGTCACCATGCCACCATAGTTTTTTTTTCTTGTTTTTTTTCCATTTGTTACATATTTGTTACATATTCAGTCAATCCGGCAAAGGAAACACATGAAAAGCAATGAGTGGAACCAGGAAGCAGGGGTACGCAAGCAATAGATTATTTAAAAGCACAGAGAACAAATATAAAAAAATTAAGGAATGGGACAACATAAACCACAAATCCACTGTGCCGCCCTGTTGTGTATATACAGTATATGTATGGATAATTATGTATAAAGTAAATGTGTTGTGTCATGCTAAAAAGGCAATAAAAAATTGTAAAAAAAAAAATATATATATATATATATATATTAAAACTCTTATTTCCCATTTTCTCTAGTTCGGCTGCAGCTCCAGGCGACCTCAGTAGGCGAAGTTTTGATTAAGGGTGTCTCAGCTAATCGCTACCTTGCCATGAACTCTGATGGAAGACTGTTTGGAACAGTAAGTACACTCTGACTCAAAAATTTTATGCATGAATTTGCCCAAAATAATAAAAACATCTTAGTGGTTTTACCCTCATTGTGCATAGGTGCACTTCTACAACTGACCATATCTCTTGCTCTGCACACTTTGTCAGAACCCTGTTATTTTGTCTTTAATTGGACAACAGTGATTTTAAAACATCGTTAGCTCGTTCAGTCTTTCTGCATCACAGAACATCACCACATAAGATCCTACTGTTCAAAACTTTTGGCTGCTAAACTTTTCACTCTGTTTCAGTTTCAGTACAAGAAACTGAATCTGATCTACCCTCTTCACCTTTAATCAATATTTTCAAAATACACACCAATTCGTTTAATTCACTCAACAAACCATATCGTTCACCAATGCAAAAAGGTGGAACAATCTTTCCAACCCGTAAGGTGGAGTCACTTGCCATCTTCAAGAACAACTCAAAACACATCTTAGAACATGTAAACTCCACCCAGATTGGGATTTGAACCTGGAATCCCCAGCGCTAAGAGGCGAACGTGCTAACCACTAAGCCACCATGCCGTCCCTTTTACTGTTTATTTTGTTAAAATATTCGTGAACTGAACGGAGCAGAACTTTAAAACCACACGTGTTCTCAAAAAAGTTGTAACTGTGGGTTTTTGCGTTGGCATTTTTGACAATAATTTAAACACTACATAGAATATATTTACTATAAAGACAATCTTTAAATTAAAGTCTTTAAAAAGATAAAACTTTGATCCGTACTGGACATTCATTACTGTGCCTTTAACATTTTATTTTTTACATGTTTTTAAGCTGTGTCATGAAAAGGCCTGGTTTCTTAGCTTTTTGCCAACAATTGTTTTAACCTCACCCAATCACACAGGACAAGGGTCTGTTATTTGAACGTAATTACACATACAGACATAATTTGAATCAGTAAAAACAACACTTCTTAGGTTTGAATATTTTACTGCTTACATTTACTGTAAATTCATTGCAGCACTTAAAAGATTTTCACAGTTTTAAAAGGTTTTTAATTTTTATTTACATACCGTTTTACAATTCCTGTCCACTGAATTCCTGGAATAGGGCCTACCAAATATTCTATATATTGTTATATAAAAATGTGGCTATAGCACACACAGAAATAGATTCATGATTTTTGCATAGAATTCTTGATTCTAACATAGTATAAAACAAATATTACAATTAACTTAATTAAATAAAAAAATTATTTATCTTAAATAACATAAAAATCTAAACAATTATTCATTCATTATCTTCTGCTTAATCCTCTACTGGGGCAGTGTGGGGGGGTCCCCATGTCCATCCAGGGGAAAACTTTTCAGGCACTGAGCAGATACACCCAGGACAGAGCGCCAATCTATTGCTGGGCACACACACAAACCGCATGTTACAATTTAGAGCATTCTCTAAATTCCCTTGAATCAATGTATTAAAAGGAAACTTGAAAACCCATAGGAAACATGGGTAGACATGGGAAGAACATGGGTACTCCATCCAGATTGGGATTTGAACCTGGAATCCTCAGCGCTGAGAGGCGAATGTGCTAGCCCAAAATCGAAACATTCATTCATTCATTATCTCCCGCTTATCCTCTATTAGGGTCGCGGTGGGGTTCCCAATGCCCATCCAGGGAAGAACGTCTTGGGCGCTGGGCAGATAGACCCAGGACAGGGCGCCAATCCATCGCTGGGCACACACTCATTCACACAGACACACTCTAAATGGGGCAATTTTTGAGAATTCAATTAACTTGATCCATGTTTTTGGACTGTGGGAGGAAACCGGAGAACCCGGAGGAAACCCACGCAGACACGGGGAGAACATGGAAACTCCACCCAGATGGGGATTCGAACGGGGAATCCATAGCGCTGAGAGGCGAATGTGCTAACCACTAAGCCACCGCCCCTAAATCGAAACAATGAAAGAAAATAAATTAAAAAGAAAATGTCTAACTTAGTTAGCAGATCAAGCAGTCTCACTGTGTTTTTTTCTCTCTGGCTTCAACAGCGAAGTGCGACAGATGAGTGTTATTTCCTGGAGCATCTGGAGGCAAACAACTACAACACCTACAAGTCGAGGAAATATCCTGACTGGTACGTAGCATTAAAGAGGACAGGACAATATAAAAGTGGATCAAAGACAGGACCAGGCCAAAAAGCCATCCTTTTTCTCCCTATGTCTGCCAAATGCTGAACTCAAACACCGGTGTAAATTTCTATTTAGAAATTTCTATTAAGAAATTTAACAAAATTAAAAAGCAAGTCCAAATCAGATAATGAAAAAGACACGATCTTGGAATTTAAAAAAATTTAAAAAACAACTTTATTTTCAACTGTCGTTAAGTACAACAGAATTAAGCCTTGCCAATAAGCCTGTTAACATGTACTGTAATATAAGCATTTGTGTTGCTTTGTAAGAAAATCTATGACATCTGTGGCAAACTGTTAAGTTTTGTTTAAATGTAAAATTGCTCCTTCATTCAGTCATTCATCATTGAAGGATATTAACGATATGGTATCCATACCAATCTTTATGCAAGTTCCCCAACATTCCGTATTTCAACGTCTTTCACCTGTATAATTTAATTTCAATTGGATTAGGAGACAATTTTTGTAAATTCTATCAATTTTTTATCTATGTTGGATACAGAGAAATGTAAAAACCTAGAAGTATTTGGACACACCTCTGCTTTTTTCTAATATATTTTGTTGAGTGTAACATTGCACTGCACATGTGCATCATAACTACAAACTTAAGTGTGTGTTTGTGTGTTTATTTAACCTTGCTTAATTTATTAAACTTTTAGAACACCTAACATTAGGCAAATACATATCACATCTTTGGGCTTTTTAATAGCAGTGTAAGTTTGTATATAATAATGATAATAATAATAATAATAATATCAAATAATGAAATAATAAATTATATGCATATTAAGGGCAGCACACTGGCTTAGTGGTTAGCACGTTCGCCTCTCAGCACTGTTCAAATCCCAGTCTGGGTGGAATTTCCATGTTCTGTCCATGTGTGGGTTTTGAGTACAAAAACATGGATTCAAGATAATTTCAATGCCTTAAACTGCCCCATGTAGTGTGTGTTTGTGTAAGTAAGTGTGCCCTGTCCTGGGTATATCTGCCCAGCACCCAAAATGTTCTCCACTGGATGACCTTGACCCTAGTAAAAGATTAAGTGAAAGATAATAAATGAATAAATTAATGAATATAAATATAAAGGCATTATCTATTTAAGGTCAACAATTAATGAAATACTTTTTTTTTTAATTAAAAGCTGTAATACATATACTAAGTATTACAAGCTGTACAAATATACCAGGAGGCTGGTATCTAACAAAGTTCCAGGTAATAGATTTAAGGGATCACTGCTTGTAAATGGCTTTATTGCAGCTTTTTATTTAACAATTAAAATGATTGTCAACAAAAAATGTGAGGTATTAAATATTGCTGCTGTACATCCTTCTTTATAGCTTGGAAATAAATATATTTTTTAAACATTTGAAAGGGATATGCATCTGTATTCAATGTATTTCACTAAATGGCTATGTAAGGCAAAATATTATACAAATTTAAAATGTATTTAAATGTCAAAAGTTTAAAGATGTAATTAGCTTAAACAAAGTTTACGTTATTGGTTAATCTATTTGAGCACCATACAATAAAAAGCCAGATTAGATTTTTTTTTTAAAACAACAGTTTGTCCTTAAAATGCATTATATTTAATTTTACATTATTATGCCAGGATTATTTGGATGTATCTGGAATTATTCTGTGGTAAATTTGATAAACTAATCCAGTGTACACAGCTGGAACCTCCTCCATGTTTAGATCGATGTGCTCGAATCCATTCTCCAGTCCAAAGCGAAGCAGTTTGGCAAGTCGGGTTGTTATTGGGGTAACGGCATTTGTTTTAGCAATTTCTGCCAAATCCATCCACGCACACTGTAAACACTCATGTTTGCAGAAATTTATCTCATATGTTAGCGGAGAAAGACGGCAGATTAGATACATATCAGAATTTCCAAATGCTCCAGGGTGGCGGTGCTGCTGACGGATGCTTAGCAGAGATTGGAATTCAGATCGGATGCCAGTTTCTTCAAAAACCTCACGAACAGCAGTGTCACCTTATTTAAGCCAATAAACAAAAAAAAAACACACAAAAAAAAAAACCCAAAACATTAAAAATACTTTATTTCTAAAAGATTTACCAAATAAATCCAAATTATAAACATTTTTGGTCATTAAGGCATAATTTAAAAAATAAAGCTCAACTCAAAAATCACAAGATCCCCTAACTTTATGTTTATATTACTGAAATAAATTAAATCACTACAAAGAAACTTATATCGTTATTAAAATGTAGATGAAACAACATCTGTTTAATAAACTAGACATCAAATTTTAAAGAAAAAACACATTATTGATTATTATAAATGATTTGTCATGTAAAACTTAAAGTGACAATACAGGACAAAACAGGACTAGTGATAATATTAATTTCTGCTTGAATAAGCTTAATAAATATATTTGATAATTATTCATATCTTTGATATTTAATGCTCAACATTTAACTTCTGTAGTTAGTGAAAAATTTAGGTCACAATGCACTTTCTGTTGATTATCCAGCACATTCTGTAAAGGAAACTGAGTAAATGAAACATTTCCTTCTAAGATGGGATAATTAAGGTCATCTGGGTATTCAGACTTGTATGTGGGTATTCAAAAATGTATTGTTTAAATAATTATAATAATAATTTGAAGGAGAAAATAAAGTCAGGTTTTTTAAATACTGGTATAACAATCAGTTGTATGCACTTTTTATTTAAAGAACAGCAATCTGTCGAAGTCTGCTCTTTACAATAAGTTTGTAAAATTGTATAATGTCGCGAACAAAGATGATTAAGAACTTTGGTAAAAAAGTTGTTGAGGTCAGGCTGTAAAAGAAACCATCTCTAAATACATTAGACTTAACAAATCCAGACCATTATCAGTGTTGCAGGATCGCCGTGGCGTGAAGGGAGAAGGTGGAGCTGTGTACATTTAAACACACCGAGCTTTTAAAGTATTATTCTCACGCACAAGTGCTGTCCCACCAGCTCATGGTCAGTCTCTCTCCCCATGGCTTTTGATGGTCCCGGTTTTAAGGGGATTTATATGCATTATGTGGCGCCAAAACAGGTGCAGGGCGGCACGGTGGCTTAGTGGTTAGCACGTTCACCTCTCGGCGCTAGGGATTCCCGGTTCGAATCCCCATCTGGGTGGAGTTTCCATGTTCTCCCCGTGTCTGCGTGGGTTTCCTCCGGGTTCTCCGGTTTCCTCCCACAGTCCAAAAACATGGATCAAATTAATTGAAATCTCAAAATTGCCCCATATAGAGTGTGTCTGTGTGAGTGAGTGTGTGCTCAGCGATGGATTGGCGCCCTGTCCTGGGTCTATCTGCCCAGCGCCCGAGACGTTCTCCTCTGGATGGGCATGGGGAACCCCACCGCGACCCTGATAGCGGATAAGCGGGAGATAATGAATGAATGAATGAAAGAAAAACAGGTGCATTAATTAACAAGAATCAAAGTTCATCAACAATGGCTCTGACTTCTCCCCCGTGCTACGACAATCCCGCCACAATAACCCTCTTGAGGAGTCTTCGACCAACAAAGACCATGCCAAGGGCAAGGTTACAATAGAAGCCAAAGTAATTTCTAAACATTTAAAGGTCTTTCTCACATTGGCTTATGTTCACCATCAGTGTTACTAGGTAAATGCCACAGCTGAACAAAATGTACACTTCTACCTGTCAGCAGTTTGCTAAAGAGTATATAGGCAAACCAGAAGGATATTTTGTAAATGAGTAACTACAAAGTAGATGTTTTTGGTATTAATGAGAACCACTGTATTACATTACATTTCAGTTTAAAAATCCTATCCCATCTGTGGTGGTAGAATTATGTTTTGTGTCTCATTTGCTATAATATGATTTAAAATGAATCGCTAACAATGAATTTTTATTAATACCAACAAACCTTAAAGGACATTGTGTATTTAATCTAACTAAAATAAAAGTGAAGTGCATACTCACACCTGATTGTCATTCCATTGATTAAAAACACCTGCCTAATTAAAACTTTCTTAGATTTTTTGGATTGCTTTATCTACTGTAAAAAAATTATAGGTTTAAGTAAAATATATACATAAATATTAGATTTAATTTTTTTCCAGTTCAAAACTATTTTAGTGTATTTATAATGAATATGCATTCACATAAAACAGCAATAAAAAAACAAATTATGAAAGTGTTAAATTTACTTGGTATAATCCTTACCTATGTTTTCACCTGGATTTGACATTCCACCAGGGAACTTCCATAAATTTCTTCTCTGAAATAAGTAATCCAGAGTTTAGAGAACATTTATACACATTTATATTTGTCATACTTTGAAATATATTGAATGTAATTCTGTTGGACAGTATTTTTTGATGATGTCAATAAATTGTAACGGTCATTGTTACATGAGGGGTATGGAGGAGACAATATACAAACAGGCCTTACATCAAACCAGCAGTGAAATTACTAATTAAAAATTACTAACCAAAAGCTGCTCCTAATTATGCTTTCGGCAAGAAAAGAAATATAAATCAAAAGGGCTCATAACTTAGCTGGTCTGAGCCACTAATGAGGGGTGTGAATCCACTTGGCTTCAGCACGAATCAGCTGAATAGACTGACATCCCTCATTAGTGGCTCAGACCAAGCACGGACTATCTTGACTCCTTTATAACCCACAGGTGTAAGGCTGTAAGCACAGACACCCTACGTGTTAGAAATGCGACAGCAAAATCACTGAACATATTCAATTCATATTCAATGAGGTCCTGATCCTCAGCTCTGAAATAGGGTGCGTAGGATGAGAGCGGTGTCTTTCACACACCATAACTCACACACTCCCAAACAAAGAGAGAAAGAGAGAGATAAAGAAAATGGGGAAGACGGAAAGGTGGGGGCGTACCACAGACCCTCTACTAAGGCCCTGTGTTTAACAAAAACTCTCCCTCACAAAGATGCCATACGGCTTTATAGATGAAGACGGTGTGACACGGAGCAGAGCAGACAGTCACTTTAAAAAGACGCTCATGCACCTGAGCCGAATCACACACAATCAAAGCGTGGACCACGTTACTGCCACCTAGTGTACAGTTGTATTTGAGATAAAGTAAAAATGCTGCTAGTTATAAAGTTTTATTTAGTATGTACTTGAGTAGTGATTTTGAAGATAGACATTAGCTTTTTTAAATCACATGAAATAAATATTTTGTAAATGTAAAACACAAATGTATATGTCTCACCTATGTAAGATGTTATTCAAGCAAATGTTTCAATAAAGAGTATTTTTGTGATAAATCATATTTGTCTTTTCTTACAGATCACTAAAAATACTCTCCATAAAGAAATCAGGATATACAGTTTCAGAAGTGCTAAACTTAAAGCAATGCTGGAAACCACTTGTTAATGTGTTTAACATTTTAATGTGCTTAATGCCTTTAACTTGTGAAGCTTGATCTGCTGTCAAATATCACTCTAAACTTTCTAAAGGGGCATTTCAAACATAAATAGCCCCAAAAACTATATTTTACATTAATTTAATTTAGTTTTACACAAAATCCACGGACATCCAGAGTTTATTGACAGAATAACAAAAAAGATCCAGTCTCTACTTTTTAATGACCATAAAGGCAAATTATAAATGAGGAAATAGGAATAATTGCAGAGCTAGAACTCTGCTTCCAAGAAAGTTTTACTTTTTAGACACCTTGAATTCATGTATTTGGACTGTGGGAAGAAACCAAAGAACCTAGAGAAAGTCCAGGCAGAAATGGGGAAAACATGTAAACTCAGAATTCAGACCTAAATTCCCAGTGCTAAAAAGGCAAACATACTACCACTAAGCCACCCTATATACGTACACAATTACCGTACACCTTTATTATTTGCATGTTAACAAAAGTAGCTAATTAACCAATCACAAGGCAGCAACTGAATGCATTTTAGCATGTATGGGTGGTCAAGACAACTTGCTGAAGTGCAAACTGAGCACCAGTATGGGAAAGGAAGGTGATTTCTGTGACTTTAAACATGGCATGGTTAACATAAATGACAGCCAACAATCTTCCCATATTGGACATCCTGGCAAATTCAACCCAAGGTCAGGACCATGCAATGCTCTGAGAAACTGCAAAAAGTCATAAGCTACATTTCATGCTCCACAGTTTTCAGTCAGCATGTTAAACATCCATCCATCCATTATCTTCCGCTTGTCCGGGGTTCGGGTCGCGGATGTTAAACATTTATATGTAAAATATTCATTCATTCATTAATTATCTCCCACTTATCCTCTATTAGGGTCGCGGTGGGGTTCCCCATGCCCATCCAGGGGAGAACGTCTTGGGCGCTGGGCAGATAGACTCAGGACAGAGCGCCAATCCATCACTGGGCACACACTCACTCACACAGACACACTCTATAAGGGGCAATTTTGAGAATTCAATTAACTTGATCCATGTGGGAGGAAACCGGAGAATATATGTAAAATAATACAACTAAAAAAAAGGTCAGTGCTGCAGCATATCATTAAAATTAAACTTGGCCTACAAGCATACTACACAGTAAGCAGAAGCAGTGGAGAATGGCCTATTATTATGTCGTTTACGAAGAGCAAGCTGCAGCCAAAAGATCTACCCAAAGTTTGTGTAAAGGGGAGCTACAATCAAACAAATATTTAGGAATTAATATGCAGCCAGGAAATCAGGTGAGATAATGGCTTCCACCTGGTATGGGTTTGTGTTAATTGACTCTGTGTCTTGTTAAGGGTTTAAAGCTAGGTGAGTCTAATGAAGGAGAGGGGGCGTCTCGACGACATGAGAACATGCGTGTTCATCATCATCATCATCTCTTTCTGTATTTCCACTAGTGAGCCTAATGCTGAACTTTATTATAAATTAAGTCTCATTTTGGGTGTGTCTAGTCCTTTTTCCTCTCTTCCTTGTTTTCCAAAATGTGATATTTGGTGTCGACACCTGGGACAAGAAAGATATCACACAGTCTGATGTGTGCCTAGAGGCAGAAGGGAAAAGTGACACTGCATACCCCACCACTCTTTTTCTCTGTTACCCCACCCCTTTATTATATACCTTTATTAGGTACATCCTTAGAATTTATACAAAGCAAAAGATGTACCAAAATGGTGTAACTACACAAACACAAACACACGTATTAGTGTTTATCTTTGCAAATATTTTGTTTTGCCAATTATAGCCTGCCAGATAGGTCTGGAAAATATTACAAAGTGACACAGACCAAATAAACTCACTGCTTCTTCTGGATGAGGTTATGCAGGAATTTTAAAATCAATATTAAAAATTAATAAATGTTATGGCAAAATATATACCTATAAATCCTGGATTTAAAGACATTTATTTATAGTTGTTTATTTATCTTACATTTTTTCCATCAATGTTGTTTATCTACAGTGTGAATCATCTGACACCCACATATGAACCAAAAGCACCGAAGTCTACATTCCTCAATAGTCGGCTATTTAGTCAGAGGGGGGGGGGGGGAGAGAGAGAGAGAGAGAGAAAGAGAGAGAGAGAGAGAGAAAGAGAGAAAAAAAAGAGAAAGCAAGAAAGAGAAAAATTTAATATAATAAAAAAATGAGAGATTTAATAATTTCCCCCACTACTGGACACTTTATTTTAATATTGAAAATGTTGACACATGCATATATTCATACAAATCTTTACTTCATTATTGCACATTCTAATTGCATTTATTCCTTTTTTTATTTGTAAAATTTTTATTATTATCTGTAATATAATAAAACTACTATTATCTATAATATTTATTATACTAACGGTGGAACGGTGGCTTAGTGGTTAGCACTCAGCACTAGGGATTCCCGGTTCGAATCCCAATCTGGGTAGAGTTTCCATGTTCTCCCTGTGTCTGCGTGGGTTTCCTCCGGGTTCTCCGGTTTCCTCCCACAGTCCAAAAACATGAATTAAGTCAATTGAGTTCTCCAGTTTGCCCCATATAGAGTGTGTCTGTGTGAGTGAGTATGTGCCCAGCGATAGATTGGTGCTCTGTCCTGGGTGCCCAGTGGATCTGTCCAGTGCCCGAAACGTTCTCCCCTGGATGGGCATGGGGAACCCCACCGTGACCCTAATAGAGGATAAAGCGGAAGATCATGGATGAATGAATTTATTATACTGAGGGCGGCACGGTGACTTAGTGGTTAGCCCGTTCGCCTCTCAGCACTAGAGATTCCCGGTTCAAATCCTCATCTGGGTGGAGTTTCCATGTTCTCCCCGTGTCCGTGTGGGTTTCCTCCAGGTTCTCCGGTTTCCACCCACAGTCGAAAAACATGAATCAAGTCAATTGCGTTCTCCAAATTGCCCCATATAGTGTTTATGTGTCTGTGTGAGTGAGTGAGTGTGTGCCCAGTGATAGATTGGCGCCCTGTCCTGGGTGTATCTGCCCAGCGCCCAAAACGTTCTCCTCTGGATGGGCATGGGGAACCCCCCCGCGACCCTAATATAGGATAAAGCGGAAGATAATGGATGGATGGATTTCTTATACTGTACCACTACTGTTTTTTGCTATCGGCTGCTAAATTTCCTCCAGGATAAATAAAAAATTCTATTTATCTATCTGCCTATAAAACAATTGATAAATGAGTTTATCCAAAATTGGAAAACATCAATTTCATTAGACATTGATTTTTTTTTTTTAATTAAGCAGATGAATTGCAGTGTAGTAAGATGCAGTTGAGGCAGGTTGGGAATGAAGAAGGCTATGCAACAGGCTATGTCTCGTGTGCTGTGGCATTGACATGACATTGCAAAGCATCTATAATTCTTTTCATCTGCAGAAGCATCTGAGGCCAATCATTGGTCTCAGCGGCTCACTGTTAAAATATACCTTCAAGTGAAGTGCTGATTCTGGGACATTGCATTATGTGCTTAAGCGTTATAAAGCTTTATAAATATTTTACTGGCACAGCTACTGTATCCAAGTTGTCTATTAAAAGCATGCTGTGCCCACAACAAGCTATGTTTTGCCAAGACTGCAAATTACACAGCAAAACAGCGGGGGGACACATTTGATATCATAGCCATTTCTTACAATTGAAAGGTGTGGCGTAAGGACGTGTTGAGTGGAGTCTGCAGACGGGAAGAAAGCTTAAGATGCAAAACATGTAAATTGTAACATCTGCCTCATGGGTAGAACATGGAAACTCGACCCAAATTGGGATTCGAACCTGGATCCCCAGCATTGAGAGATGAACATGCTAACCACTAAGCCACCATGCCACCTTTATCTGGTATTCATGTGGCTAATTATCTCTTCTCCTGTGTAACAGCAAAAGAGGCCAATAGCGGGAAGATAAGAGAGAGAGTTTGCAAACCATATGAGGCAGTGTACCTATGCTCTGCATTAGAGAAATAAATAGAAACAAAAAAGTAAAAGCCCAGTATTATCAAGAGATTTATTTTTGTTAGTTTATGTTTGACCAAATAATATCGTTTGGATAACCCGCCTGTTCCATGTGTCACACTCCCGAACTTATAACAAAAGGTTTTCTTGGAGATAAGACTCTTTAAAAGGAATTTGGCTTTTACATAAAAAGAAAAAAAAAAACTGCAACGCAGCTGCAGCGGCATAAAAATAGGTCATGCTTTTCCATTACGGTTTACAGTTAAATCCTCATCCTATTTCATTAATAAATTTTATCCATTTTATTTTTCTCTACTATTCTTGTCATCAAGGTTTTATAATGTAATGTTACATTTCTCATATTCTTAGTGATAATTTCCCTCGGGGTACATATACTAATATATTTCCTACAAACTATAATATTAAGGTTTGTAAGTTTAGACAAGTGAAAATTGACACTTATGAGCTGAACACTACACACAAATCAACATAGTTTTGCATTATGGTCGAGAGTTACCAAAGGCTGACCTCTAATAAGGCCATTTACTAAAAGTAAATTAGTAAACTGACCTCTTAATTTATAATAAGATTGGAACTTATATGAACACAGTTCAGGTGAAGTCTGATTTGGAGGTCATTTGAAGTTGCAAAGATCAATGGATACCTTTTACAAAGTGCTAAAGCCTACAGTTGTATGAAAACACCTGTATAATGAAACATTAATTAAAAACTGGGGTTTTCATACCTTTTGTAAATTAAAAAAATGATGAATCAGGTTACAAATATTCGAAATATATAATTTATCTTTTCGCTATGGTGATAGTGTTGCAGAGGGTCAAGAGCTTAAATACTCTTACATGAAAAAAACATTTTCATTATAAATTTACATAACATTATGCAGACACTTTTATTCAACGTCCGGAGCAAAGTGATCCTATCTGTGTATGATGTTTTACTAAAAGATCAAAGACTAAGATCAGAGAATATTGTTTTTCTCTCCTGCATACGGAGTTGTTTAATGATATTGTGTGAGGCAGAAGATAAAAATCCCCCTAAAATTCCCTAGGTGTGTTGAGAAAGTCCCATGCAGCTTTTTATGGAGCGTGGAGAACTGTTCCCTGATGTTTATTGCTGAAAGTTTAATCCTCTCTGAAATACCATTATTTAAATACAAATTAGTTATGAAACGTTTCAACATATGGTTATTTTCTGACATCATTTTTAATTTGTTGATGCTCCTCTCTCCACTTTTATTAGAATTAG
Organism: Corydoras maculifer; assembly: GCA_019802435.1. Taxonomy (NCBI): domain Eukaryota; kingdom Metazoa; phylum Chordata; class Actinopteri; order Siluriformes; family Callichthyidae; genus Corydoras; species Corydoras maculifer. The sequence continues at coordinate 35,720 of JAFMOD010000296.1, read as the reverse complement.
ATTTAAAACGGTTATATGTTTGTAACAATGAACTTTTTCAAGCCAATATTATACAGTGGAGGAAATTATTATTTGATTCCTTTGCGGATTTTGTAAGTTTACCCACTGACAAAGATAAGAAAAGTCTATAACTTAAAGGGCAGATTTATTTTAACTGTGAGAGATTATCAAAAAAAAAAACCAAAAAACCCTAGCCCTAGAAAATCACATTGTATAAATTATATACATTTATTTTGCAGACAGAAATAAGTATTTGATCCTCTACCAACCATTAAAAGTTCTGGCTTCTACAGACCAGTTACCATTCTTTATTCATGGCTATGTTTTTAGGCAAGACTGTGAGAGAGCTCATTCCCTTGACTGAGAAGCAACCCCACACGTGAATGGTTTCAGGATGCTTTACAGTTGGCATGAGACAAGACTGGTGGTAGCGCTCACCTTGTCTTCTCCGAATAAGCTGTTTTCCAGATGTCCCAAACAATCGGAAAGAGGATTCATCAGAGAAAATAACTTTACCCCAGTCCTCAGCAGTCCACTCCCTGTACCTTTTGCAGAATATCAGTCTGTCCCTGATGTTTTTTCTGGAGAGAAGTGGCTTCTTTGCTGCCCTCCTTGAGACCAGGACTTGCTCCAAGAGTCTCCGCCTCACAGGGCGTGCAGATGCACTCACACCTGCCTGCTGCTATTCCTGAGCAAGCTCTGCACTGCTGGTAGCCCGATCCCGCAGCTGAAACACTTTTAAGAGACGGTCCTGGCGCTTGTTTCTCTTTATTGGGCGCCTTGGAGCCTTTTTGGCAACAATGGAACCTCTCTCCTTGAAGTTCTTGATGATGCGATAGATTGTTGACTGAGGTGCAATCTTTCTACCTGCGATACTCTTCCCTGTTAGGCCATTTTTGTGCAGTGCAATGATGACTGCACGTGTTTCTTTAGAGATAACCATGGTTATCAGAAGAGAAACAATGATGCCAAGCACCAGCCTCCTTTTAAAGTGTCCAGTGTTGTCATTCTTACTTAATCATGACAGATTGATCTCCAGCCCTGTCCTCATCAACACCCACAGCTGGTCCTTTTAAAGCAGGGCTGCAATGAAGTTGAAATGTGTTTTGGGGGATAAAGTTCTTTTTCTAGGCAAATATTGACTTTGCAATTAATTTCTGTTAAGCTGATCACTCTTTATAACATTCTGGAGTATATGCAAATTGCCATTATAAAAACTGAAGCAGTAGACTTTGTAAAAAATTAATATTTGTATCATTCTCAAAACTTTTGGCCATGACTGTATATAGTGTGTTGAACTATTTACAATAAAATAAAGGGCCTTCCTGACCATCAAAGTATTTGTTTTTATATCTATATTTTTAACTAGTACTGCCATCTTTACTGTACATCTTAAATATAGAATGAGAGAATATGCTTAATTGGAATTGCTGGGGAAGGAAAGGCAGAGCTGACGGCGATGTTTATTTGAAGTAATTAACACACCTGATGTGGCTCTGCCTAATAAACATGTGCAGCATTTATAAGCTGTAACATGTAATGCAGTATGGAGAGAAATCCATGGAATGACAGGAGCAGGACTTTCGGCGAGAACATCGGCCAAACAGCTGTACAGTTAAATGTACCTTCAAGAGAGTACCCTTTAAAAAGAGTCTGTAAATAATTCCATTGCTGTTGGTAAGAAATCCTGTCTCGAGGTCTCATTCGTTTGCCCCTCGTTACACTCAGTTTTTAAATCAAGGATTTAGTGGTTGACAAGTGGATAAGTGAAATCACATGAAGCAGTTTTACAGATATTGTTTAAACCTAAGTAAGCAAAGTGTTGCTGATGAGAAATTAAGCCACTCTGCTGTATACCGGAGCATGCTAGAAGAAAGCTGTTTTTCACCAGTGAGGAAAGTGGAAACAAGGTATGGCAGTCACTGTGAGCTAGCTATTTAATAAATATTTATATAATCTCTGTTTACCTGCAACTAAATGAAGCAAAGGCTTGATATAAGAGGCTGTACATGCACTTGAAATATTACACATACAGTGAGTAATGTGTAACAAGTGTATGCGTGTTTGTGACATGGTGTGTGTTTAAAGAGATTGGAAAAGTTTATTACCCTGTTCTTGTCTTGAACCATAAGAACTTTTCCATTGGCTTGGTTTAAAACTGCACCTTAAAACAAACAAAAAAGAATTTGATAAATAATAAATACAAATAAAATAAATAATAAATAAAAGTCCAGTAGTCGGCGGCACGGTGGCTTAGTGGTTAGCGCGTTCGCCTCTCAGCGCTGGGGATTCCCGGTTCGAATCCCCATCTGGGTGGAGTTTCCATGTTCTCCCCGTGTCTGCGTGGGTTTCCTCCGTGTTCTCCGGTTTCCTCCCACAGTCCAAAAACATGGATCAAGTTAATTGAATTCTCAAAATTGCCCCATATAGAGTGTGTCTGTGTGAGTGAGTGTGTGCCCAGCGATGGATTGGCGCCCTGTCCTGGTTCTATCTGCCCAGCGCCCGAGACGTTCTCCCCTGGATGGGCATGGGGAACCCCACCGCGACCCTAATAGAGGATAAGCGGGAGATAATGACTGAATGAAGTCCAGTAGTCTTATAGCAAACCTTTTGTTATGTATACAAATTATATATATATATATATATATATATATATACACACACACTCACGGGCCACTTTATTAGGTACACCATTCTAGTAACGGGTTGGACCACCTCTTGCCTTCCGAACTGCCTCAATTCAACAAGGTGCTGGAAGCATTCCTCAGAGAGTTTGGTCCATATTGACATGATGGCATCACACAGTTGCCGCAGATTTGTCGGCTGCACATCCATGATGCGAATCCCCCGTTCCATCACATCCCAAAGATGCTCTATTGGATTGAGATCTGGTGACTGTGGAGGCCATTTGAGTACAGTGAACTCATTGTCATGCTCAAGAAACCAGTCTGAGATGATTCCAGCTTTATGACATGGCGCATTATCCTGCTGAAAGTAGCCATCAGATGTTGGGTACATTGTGGTCATAAAGGGATGGACATGGTCAGCAACAATACTCCGGTAGGCTGTGGCGTTGCAACGATGCTCAATTGGTACCAAGGGGCCCAAAGAGTGCCAAGAAAATATTCCCCACACCATGACACCACCACCACCAG